>CAUYLG010040222.1:0-168997 GCA_963573385.1 Cacajao melanocephalus | reverse complement strand
TTTTATTATTTTGAGATATGTTCCATTGATACCTAGTTTATTGAGAGTTTTTAGAATAAAGGGCTGTTGCATTTTGTTGAAGGCCTTCTCTGCATCTATTGAGATAATCATATGGTTTTTGTCTTTGATTCTGTTTATGTGGTGGATTACATTTATAGACTTGAGTATGTTGAACCAGCCTTGCATCCCCAGGATGAAGCCTACTTGATGGTGATGGCTAAGCTTTTCGATGTGCTGTTGCAATTGGTTTGCCAGTATTTTATTGAAGATTTTTGCATCTATGTTCATCATGGATATTGGCCTGAAGTTTTCTTTTCTTGTTGAGTCTGCCAGGCTTTGGTATCAGGATGATGTTGGTCTCATAAAATGATTTGGGAAGGATTCCCTCTTTTTGTATTGTTTGGAATAGTTTCAGGAGTAGTGGTACCAGCTGGTAGAATTCAGCTGTGAACCCATCTGGACCTGAGCTTTTTTTGGTTGGTAGGCTATTAATTGCTGCCTCAACTTCAGAACTTGTTATTGGTCTACTCAGGGTTTCAACTTCTTCCTGGTTTAGGCTTGGGTGGGCTTAAGTGTCCAGAAATTTATCCATTTCTTCCAGGTTTACTGGTTTGTGTTCATAGAGTTGTTTGTAGTAATCTCTGATAGTAGTTTGTATTTCTGTGGAATTGGTGGTGATATCTCCTTTATCATTTTTATTGCATCTATTTGATTCTTCAGTCTTTTCTTTTTTATTAATCTGGCTATCAGTCTGCCTATTTTGTTGATCTTTTCAAAAAACAAGCTCCTCGATAAAGAATTTGTCTTTGGGTGATGTCACAAGACTCGATTTTCTGTTCTGGATAAAATAATAAAATGGATTAGAAAATTCCACACCAGTTGTACTTGTGCAAGCTCTTATTTTTAAAATATTTAATTGGCAAATACAAACTGTATATATATACATATACTGTATATTTTATATATATATATATATATATATATCACAATTTAATTAGCATGTCTATTACCACTGATGGTATAAGACATTGATGAAATGAATTTTAAAAGACACGGATAAATTGAAAGTATTCCATGTTTGTGTATTGGAAAAATTAATATTGTTAAAATGCCCATATTCCTCAAAATGATCTACAGAATTGATGCAATGCATATAAAAATTCCAATGGCATTCACCAAATAAATAGAAAAAAATTCTAAAACTGATATGAAACCACTAAATACCTTGAATAGTCAAAGCAATTTCAAGAAAGAACAAAGCTTAAGGCATTGCTTCCTGGTTTCAAACTATATTGCAAAACTGTAGAAATCAAAACCTAAGTTACTGGTATAAAAACCAGTTCATCTTAGTCTGTGTTCTCCCTTTAACGATGGGTGAGTTGTCACAGCTGTGGAAATCGTGTCCTATTCATACAGTTGGAGAGTCCTTTTGTGAAAGATAGGACACTTGTAATTGCAAATAAGAAAGATCCCTATATAATTTGGATTAAAAATGTAATGATGTTTATTTGATCACATAAACACCAAGAATTTAGGAGTCTTTGGATATAGTTCAATCAGAGCTCAAGTGCCATTTCTCTAGGATTTTATTTTCTGTGCTCTCTTTCCTTTGTATGTTTTTTTTTTTTTTTTTCGCTCTCTCTACTGGTTTCCTTTTACAACTCAAGATAATTGCTCTCAGCAACTGGGACTACTGATTCTTTATCAGTTCTAGAAGGGGAAACAGGCTACTTTCTAAATGTACTTTTTAAAAATCCTGTGTCTCTCTTTTTAGACAAAACAGAAAATCGCCATGGCCAGGGCTAGGGGCTAGCTACTGAAGTCTAAATTATTGTCCATCATTGAATCATTAATACAGGAAAGAAGATATATTACGCTTGTTGAATTTTACAAGTTATAAACAGCTCAGGATTTGGGGTGTGATCATTATCAAATGCACTGTCAGGAGGATATAGGGGTTGGATTTTCACAGAGGAACATACCTGGCTACTATTTAAAGAAAGCATAAATGAAGCAATGAAGCCAGGTATGTACCTAGGGAATATCACTGCATACACATTCAGGCAGAGAATTGGAATAGGGAAAGACTTGACATCATAACCCGTTAAGATTAAAAAACAGGAAAAATTGCATAAGCCTTCTTTGTTACTTAGTATTCCACAAACACCACATTACTGCCATCAGATAATCAAATTATGAATATGTCCAGAAAAGAAAGACATCCCAAATTTGACAGTCCTTAAATTAGAAATCAACCACTTTCTTATCGTCAGTTTACTGTTGACACCTGACAGCTAAGAAGTATCACTCTTTCAATTTTCCTTATGTCTTTGGTTGTTCCTTTTCAGTTATTTTTTTGACAATTTACATTGTTCAGGTTCTATTATAGTTTTCTTTTGCTTAAATGGTAGTCTAAAAAAAGCCATGGTCATTTCAAGATTCTCTCTGAAAGTAACCAGCCTCATTGATACCTAAAGTTTAGGTAACATGATTTTTAAGCCTAAGGCTGGTGATATTTCATATTTTAGACAAGCTGATAGGTCATCTGATGAGAGAAAAATCAAAGTCCTGCCCCCTCGTCAGAGAAAAGAAGGAATTAAGTAAAAAAAAATTGTAATGTTTCATTTATCATAGGTAAAGCTAACCTTGTCTCCAAGTAAAAATTTAATTACACCTTGAAAAAAAAATTGTAAATGTTGCTTATTAAATATATTGTAAACTCTTCTTTCTAAAATCAGGTTCTGAGTGAACATTATTGCTCTCTCAAGGATCTGTTCAACATTATGATAATTAACTTACCTAGAACTCCAGTAAGACCACTTGGCAACTATATTCTAGGTCTATAAACCAACCCACTGTTTAGTGATTCCTTAACGATTTAGGGACTCTATAATCAGTTCTTTCCTGACAGACATTTTCCCAGAAACAAGTGCTTGCATTTTCTCTTTCTCTCTCTCAATCTCTCAAGAAACAAACACCATTGCAAACAATCATTATAAAATGGAAATTAAAGATATAAGTGTCTAACAAACAGGATATAGTTAATAAATTGTGATACATTAATTGAATTGAATGTGGTTGAACTATTATAAATGACACCGTAGACATTTTTTTTATTTGTTAAATTACAAAAGGCAGATATGGGGGGAAGAATAGGTGGAGACAATAAACGATCTCCTTTTACATCCCCTTACACAATTTCCTGCTGGAATGGTTTTGCCAGGGTAGATGAGGAAGATCTTTTATTAACAGCACCTGATGTGGGGAGGAGCAGAAATCAAAGCCAAGCAAGTGAGCAGAGCAACCCCAGGACACTGAGAAGGGGCACAGGTGAATGGGCTCAGAGAGATTTCTGGCATGGTGAGATGCTCTTCCAGGCAGCAGGTGGGACATGAGGTATCCTCCCATAGTCAGAACAGACTTTCCTTCAGATGAAGGTGGAGTTTGCTGTTCTCTGGGTGCTCCCAGGTGCCCAGTTCCCACGTCCCTGAGAGGCAGAGGGAGAAACAAGAGATCTTTCAGGAAAGAGTGCAAGTGCAAGAGGTTACATGGGAATAATGTGGACATTTGAGGAGAGATTCACAGAAGAAAAAAGCAGTAGATAAGAGTAGACTGAGGATTCCTCCTGTGGACAGTCCATCTTTTCTCTTGATTTTACTCCTTGTCCCAAACTAATGAATGTGACCAGTACTTGTCAATGTAGAATATGATGGGGGCATAGGAGGATGATAAAAACAATAATCATTCTTCCAGCTGAATCCAGCTCCAGTTATTCTCTGAAAATCTGACTTCAGTAAAAAAAATTCTGCCTGTAAGCTTGTATCTCATTATTTGTATTTAGAAATCTAATATAGTAAGTGTTCACCACAAATCCTCAACCAACTCTGTAACAAACATATAAATATCTATATATAAATGGCAAAATATCATGCTAAGATGAAAAATTCTTTAAAAGTTAACTCCCTGATTGGTAGATGATTAATGTGTTTCCTAAAAATGAATTTTTTTTTGTATGAAATGCTGTGGTCCAATGAGGCTTTTTTTGCACCAGCAACACGTATGACCAGGATCCCTTTATTGACCCTCAGTATTCTTTTCAAAGTACACACGATTCTCTTTCTTCGTTCATTGTGCTTGAAATGTAACTAGAGATTTAGCCCACTTATAATTGCATTAAAATATTTACACTGCTATTTGAAGATGCATATATAAAATGTTCTTATATAAACTTTGGCTGAAAAAAATGTTGCACTGAGGAACATAAACATTGTGTGGAGTTGAGGTATTTAAAAACCAAGAGGTATTCTCTCAAGAAAATGTTAGCTAGATACGCTGCCTATAGAATGTGCATGTAATGTCTTAGGTGCTACCTGGAATTTATCATAGAGATGAGAAGGTTTTCCAGTTTTATAAAGCTTTTGGTGCGTTCCTTCTTCAATTCCATCATTTTAAACATTTTCAAAAGCTTATCATCTCTTTGCTGCCAATTTCCCACAGACCTTTCTTCAGACAATTAAAAATCCATACAAATCATCTTTTTCTAAAAGTCATAGTCTACCCTAATTGTAAAGAGCCCTCTTGTTTTATGGAGAGAGTAAAAATTTTCAGAGAAGAGTTGAGAGACAATTATCTATGTGTCTCTCATGTTTCTTCATTTCTTGCAAGCAGAGGCACTTACGCCATTTTTTTAGACTGTCTTTCAAGAATGTTTGTGTAGTGAAAAATCTTTAAAAATAGAGGCAGCATCTTCCTCCAGAGCAAAAACTGTAAGTAGGTTTGCTTACAGTTTTGAAAGTTTCCATTCATAGTGAAAACAGACATACTTACTCCCAGGTATAATAAAGTAGTTCCCCTCTGAAGCAAAGGGTAGGCTCGCCTCTTGCCCATTATAAGTGATTCAGGTTTCCTAAGCTCTTATGACGTAATTGCAGGGTATATTTCTCTCCTGCAACGTAACCCACTCAATGTGAAGGCATCTGTCTGCCCATCGATGTCACCTCTATGAAACTCAGAGTAAGGGAACCTATAGTGAGTGTGTTTCTGCTTGTGCTGCTTACGGTACCATGAGCAATAAAAAGTCCTTTGACTTTTGCCAATATCAATCAAACTGTGGAAGTCTACCTTACCTTGCAAGTAGGGTAAAATCTCAGACCCTTTATAATTCTTGACATGAAATTAAATTATTTTCACTTGCAGCACATTGGAAGAAAAGAACCTTAACTGAAAAGAATTGAGCTGCATCTCCTTATTTCTATTGCTATTTCCATTTCATTTTCCTTCTAGAAAAAAGATGCAGATTTTTTGTGGGTTTTTGTTGTTGTTATTGTTTGTTGTTTGTTTGTTTTACATCTGTCAGCCATGTTATCCTGGCCCATTCTTCTGGTCACCCACCCCTCCATGCTTATCCATGTCTGACGATGGCTCTCCTTTCCTTTCCCTTCATAGTGTCTGAAAGTGCTATGAACTTCACCCTAACACTGTAGTCCTGCATAGTACTAAGGATAGTCCCACTGTTCTTCCCTAAGAAACAGCTGGGACTAAGAAATAGCTCAGCTTTCTAAGAGTGTCTTCCCAAATGAAACCTGAATGTTAAACAAATGCCTTTCCAAACTATTTCCAAATATCAATTACTGTGGGGTTCACAAGGGCCACAGATTAGGGAATCTTGTAAGAAAATAAGTGTGGAAGAAAATATACCAAAGCACTATTAAAATTTGGGATTATACGGTCAATGCTTTTATTAGCCTATCCTCAACAATACTTGGGAAAATAAATTTTAGGATTTTCCTTTTTTTTTAAAGAGTTTGTCTATATATCTAAAACCATCTTCATAACAACTTTTAAAATGCTGTCCATTAAACAGTTGGAATCTGAACATTTTGAGTATAAGGTGCCACAGAATACAGTTAGAGGTTGTTTAACAATGGGGATATGTTCTGAAATATGCATCCTTAGGTGATTTCATTTTCATGCGAACGTCAAAAACTGTACTTACACAAACCTACATGATATAGCCTACCAAACACTGGAGGAAAATCGAGCAAAGCATCAGTAGTGTTAAGACTCTATTTGAAAATGTTCTTGGCCTAAAAAGAGTCTCACGGGCCATTCTGACTTGGAACAGGAGGGAGAAATGTTTTATGGGGCTTTAGCAAGGGTACTTCAGCCACTATCAAGAATAGAGGGACTGTTCTTGAGGATTAGCAGCCATAAATTGAGTAATTTGAATTTACTCAAAAGATGTGAAGATAAATTGTTAGGGACTGAAGTATTATACAAATGGGGATTAGTTGGATGAGGGTGAGATTAGCTGAAAGGTCATGAACATGAAAGTTCAGAGTAATTGTCTTAGGCATCAAGTCTTTTGGTTCTTTCATGTGGGAAATAGAGTAATTCTTCTCCCCATACAAGATTGAGGGAAGTTCATCTCAGGGGAGATTGAATTATTTGCCATGGTATGCTGTGCAGTGCAGAATTATGGCCCCCATCTTGATCTTACATAATGTGTGCCCTATGAATGTGAGCAGAACCTGTAAATAGAATGAGATAAAGAAACCACAATTATGTTATATTATACGGCAAAAGGGATTCTTGAAGATACAATGATGTTCACTAATTCATTGACTTTGCCTCAGTAAGAAAGGAGATTTTGGGAGATTCCTGGAAAGGCCCAGTCTAATCACATAAGCCATTTGAAAGCAGAGAATTTTCTCTGACTGGCAGCATAAGGGGAAGTCAAGAAATTCAAAGGCTGAAAAGAATTCACTATCCCCTTGCTAGCTTAGAAGATGGAGGGCCTCTTGTGCCAAGGAATCTAGCTAAGACTGGCACCTAAGCTGTTAGCCAGCAAGGAAATGGGGACCTTAGTGCTACAACTCTACAACTACAAGGAACTGAATTCAGTCAGTAACATCAATGGAAGTGGGAATTTGTCACACAGCCAAGTTAAACTGAGAAACTGAGTTTACAGGGAAAAACCGTATATGGGGATTAGTCTGGAATCCTCTTATGAGTTATAATTACCTTCTCCAAAGATCAAAGACTTGGTACTGCTAAAATTTTAATGAGCAGATGTTAACCTATCTTCTGGTGTATTCTAAGGATATTTTAATCTATGCTAAGGAGACACCATGAGGGATAATTCTTAGGTCTGACCCTGTGGTGTTCTTTAATTAGCGAAATAGAGAAAATGCCAATGTTGAAAATAACCAATAGGAAATTCTACTGGGTGGTAGGATCAGAAGGCAAGGCAGCAAATCCAATAAGGGAGATTCTCAGAAAGAACCTAGAGCTCCTTTTGCAAAAGATAGAGAGTGATCTTGATTGTCTTAACGTGTGTTCAACAGAGAAAGAAAAGTATGGGCTTTTTAGCTACTTGTGGGACAGTCAAAATTGAAACGCAGGAATGATTTGAGAAGTACAGGGAGGTTATATCAGGGTGATGCAGGCAGTGGTCTTGCCAGGAAATGGACAGTACAGAAGGACTGACCATACATGGACTGACAGAATCTGAAAGTGGAGGGTGCTCAGAGACAAAACAAACAAACAAAAAAACAAAACAGTGTATTAGAATAAGAAGGAGAAAAAAAAGAAGAATTGACTTTTAGCTCCACTTTCTTTGCTTGCTGGATCTTCAGGGCTACAAAATAGGACATCTGGTTTCTGCTGAGCAAGGGCAAGATCTGCCTTGAACTTGGAAAGTTTTCCAGTTTGAGGGAAGGGATCTCATCTGTGGTCATTCCCAGGATATGCCAGGAAGAGCTCCTCTTGATGCCAGAATCTCTTACTGTCAATGCCCTCTGTAGGACCGCTATCTCTCACTCCTTGCTCCACCCCTTCTTTAAACACTGTGGCTCTGCTTTCAGACTCTGTTATAAATCTCTACCACTACCTAGCCTGAAAAGTCACCTCAGATTCAGTCAGCAGGTAAGTGGGCATTCAGGAGAAGAACATCTTTACAGGAGAAGGACAAAGACTGTAATCTAAAGTCTTGGGGGAGATACAGCATATCTATCCAAGAGATGTCAGCAGCAATGAAGCCTCAGTAGGAGCCAAAGTTACTTCGGCTTACTGAGTCTGTATAGATTCCAGATTCTCAAGAGAAATATTTGGGAATATAAGGTCCTTAGAGGACCTTCCTGCTGTCAGGAATTCAGAGGAGGATCTAAGGAAGGTAATAGGTGCTCTGCTCTCATTCTCTCAAACCCTCTTCCCTGTGTTCTCCTATAGAGATTTCTGATTTGCCCGTTAAGCAAGAGATTCACTGCTGTTCAGCATGGCTCAGACCAATGCATGCTTCATGCTGATCTCCTGCCTGATGTTCCTGACTCTGAGCCAAGGTGAGATTTTTTTCCCCCACACCTTCAACAACCCCAGCCCTAAAGCCTTCACTCCATCCTCATGCATATGGATTCACTTGAGAAAAAAGCAGAGTCAACATCAGGGGTTCTTTTGTGTTGTTCAGTGATATTTATTGCTGATCTCATCCCATTCAAAAACATCCTCACCTCATTAGGGAATTAGAGATGGAACTTGGTATGACCCTTTATCAGTGACCACGGCAATTGGCATTGGTTTATCATATTAACTCTATTCATAATCAGGGGTTTGGGGATGTCTGTATGTAGACAGTCATTAGTGGAATGGGGAATTGAGGGGAGCTTTGTGAGTAGAGAAACCAGACAGGCTTGAGAAAGGCAGAAGCCTGAGTCCTTCAAGGCAGAAAAAGCCTGAGCCCCAGAAGTAAAAGGGACAATGGGAACACATTTTGTTAGCCTATTTATTGTGTGCTCTTGTCTGGAGCAAAGACATCTTGAGAGACAATAAGTAAGATGCAGAAGAATGGAAGTGACCAATCACTTCATGATGTACAGCAACCTTCTATTCCTATAAAGAATCATCAGAAGCTCCTACCTCACGTTTTAGCCTTTTTCCTTGCCCTGAGAGTCTTTCTTAATTGTCTCTCTTTTCCCAGGATAGGATGGCCGGACAGAGTTGCCCAAGTCCCAGGTCAGCTGCGCAGAAGGCACCAATGCCTATGGATCCTACTGCTACTACTTTAATGAAGACCTTGAGACCTGAGTTGATGCAGATGTGGGTGAGGAGAGCAGTGTGGGAAGGGAGGCTCATGAAGGCAGAGGCAGCTGCCTCTCTCCAGTGTGTTCAGTGGCTGATATGAGATGAGACTAATCCTCTCCCTATCCGATCATCAGCCCAAAACTTTCCAATTTACTTAATCCATCATTCAGCACAGAGATGCTGGTGGTCAGTGAAAGAATCATCAGGGACATTTCTGTGCTGTCCTTTTACTATCACATCCTTTGGGAGGGCTCACTATGTCCCCCACACTTTCCTCCTTCACTGAGTGCTCCATTTTCCTCTCCAACAGCTCTACTGCCAGAACACAAATTTGGGTAACCTTGTGTCTGTGCTCACCCAGGCCGAGGGTGCCTTCGTGGCTTCGCTGATTAAAGAGAGTGGCACCAAGGATTGCAATGTCTGGATTGGCCTCCATGACTCCCACTGGGTCAGTCTGCTGCATCTTCTACCTCCTTGTTATCAGATTCCTGAGGGAAGAAGGAGGTGTGACATCTGGCACTGCAAAAACCAGTTTTTACCATATTATGATAAAAGCAACCTCTCTATAAATCCTATAATGTGCAGAATATTAAAGTTCTCTATAGGTCCTTAGAGATAAGCTTAAAGCTCAATTTCCTCTGTGTTTCAGACATTCACAGTAAACTCATTTTGTCTACTTCTAGGGTAGCATCTTTATGTATCTGTTATGCACCTCTTACCTATTGTGTTATCATCTTGTAAACCATATAGAGAAAGAGAATAGAGGAAGAGGATGTGCTGCTTGCATTTGGGAAACTCAAGGTGTACTAAATAATATATCAACAACTAATGGCCATCCAATGCTATGCTGGATATGAACTTCTGGGGCCTCAGGAAACAAAAATCAGGAACCAGTTTCAGTAATGAGGTTTTATGGTTCTCTGTGTCAAATTTAGAACACTTACTGTTTGGCAGGACACAGAAAGGTAGGTGAAGATTCCAGGAAAGGAGAAGCTTAGAGAAAATGTGGAGGAAATGATGTGACACTCAGAGAGAAAGCAAGGTTTATTCTTGCATTGTGTCTTGACCGGTTTCCGAGTCAAGAAACACAAGTCAAACACAAACCAGGTGTTTCTTTCTCTTTCTGAGTCTCGTCCGCCCCTGTTCCGGCCCTTCTCCATCTAGAACCACCGCTGGCACTGGAGCAGTGGGTCCCTGGTCTCCTACAAATCCTGGGACACTGAAGCCCCAAGCTGTGACGGTATTGTCTGTTGTGCAAGCCTGACTTTAAGCTCAGGTGAGAGGTACAGCATCTACACACTTACTGCCATCCTCTCCTATTTACCTCTGAGGATCGACCTGGGGACTGCGATAGAGGAAAGGTGAGCTCCTCATTCAGGAAATAGAGGAGTGTTTCCTCTTGATTTTTCCTGAGTCCTGCAGCCTAGAGGGCAACACATTCTTATCCCCTCAGTCTGAATCTTCTCATTGGCTTATAGGATTCGAGAAATGGAAGGATGATTCTTGTAAGGAGAAATTCTCCTATGTTTGCAAGTTCAAAAACTAGAGGTAGCTGTAAAGTGGATGTCTAGAATTGGTCTACCAGTTACCTTGGAGTCAAAGAATTAAACTAGACCATCTCATCTCTCTCCAAATCAATCCAGACTATCTCTTCTCTTCTGAATTTGCATCACTGACCTGTAGTATCTTTACATACCCCAATTGCAGGGGTCCTAAAGAATAAAAATAAACATGTTTCCCCCATGTCTGTATCTGCTATTTCCCGAGCTAATGCCTGGGGTGGTGTTGCCTACTTGTTAGATGCCCGTGGACCATTGCGTGAGTACAGAGATGCTCTGAAAATGCTAGAGGGTCTAGAATGCTTGTTAGTAGCAAGTCTTATGGCTCACTGGGGTAAGGTAGTTCAACGGGTGGCTGAGACAGAGGGTTGGCCACTGTTACAGGTTGTGGGAATGGCCACAGAAGTGTAGTTAGCAGCTGAGGTGAAGGTACTAACACTAGAGGAAGAACTACAGTTAGAAAGGATATGAGGACTTCCGCCTCCATGTTTGCATGTGGTCTGGCAGATAAGCTCAAAACTCAGGATACTCGCCTGGAACCCCTAGCTTGTTGCTTTGTATGGTTAGGCGGGATAGAGCTGTGTTGGCCAAAAATGCAAGCTGTTCTTCCTAAACTGGACTGGAATGTTAAGACTTGTTGTCCTTAGCAACCAATTACTGAGTGAGATGAAGACATACCTCAAGAGGAGGAGGCTGATTATCCTTCCCTTTTGAGAGCAGCGCCTCTCATGCGGTGGACAACAAAAATCCAACACCTGCAGTTAGGCAGTGATGGACAGACTTTAAACAGGAAGCTTTAGATGTCCAAAATTACATCTTGGCAGAATTGCTGAACTTAGCAAAATCTTTTCAAACAGTAGCCAAGAGAAAGCTTAGCTACATGGGTGATGCAGGTAAGAAACCCTAGTGTGGATGGCATTTCCTTAGCAGAAAGTGAAGCTGATGATATGAGCTCAATCACCTTTAAGACAGCATTGCATAGTGCCGGAACTCCTGAGGTCAAGTATAGTCTTACAGATTAGATTATCCTGGCTATGACAGAGGCTTGGCCAAGTGAAGGGGACTTTCCAGGTCAGACTCTGGCAAGGTGGATGTGGGAGGAAACCAGGACCAGTTTAAAGGAGTTGGGCACACTCAGGCCAGCTATGCCCAGTAATTCACAGGACCAGATAAGACTGTGTTTACCATGGGAAAAAAGTTGTTGCAAGCTGTCCTGTCTCCACCAACTGTAGAATTGGTATGGTTCTTTCATATGCCTCTTAAGCCCTCTTGTGGGACAAGATACATATTACATGAGAAAGCTATAGCTAATCTTGGAGAAAATAAAAAGGGAAGAGATAAGGTCTGTCTGGTTACTAAAAAAAGATGAGGGTGGAGAAGGAGAAGCCAAGTCTGCTAGACTGAAAAGGGGAGAAATGAACGGCCTAGTTAGGATTACCAGGAAACAGATATGGTATGATCTGATCTCAGCTGGAGAAGACAAAGAAAAAATAGATCACAAACACAATGCCATATTAGTGAGCCTTTAGAAAAACCTGGCATCTGATCAACATGTTACACTCCTTCCTAGAGCCCCACCATAATAGGGAGAAAAAGAGGGAACTTCACATAAAACAACTCCAATCTCTCAGCATTTCAGAGGTGACTCCATCCCCAGTCTAGAGATTGTTGCCTCCACCTGCCAGCAATAGGGGTCAAACAGAGGCCCCAGGTGGATCTCACAAACTATTAGAGTCCAAAAAACAAGCAGAAAGCCTTAGCGTTAGTGGACATGGTGAAAAATGCACCATAATTCATGGAAACCCAGAGGGACACCCTGCTAAGTGAGCAGCTGTGGATGTTTATAGGGGGCGAGCGATCCAAGTGAAACAGATTCCTTTTCTCCTTTGTATTGGGCAGAGAATCCCCACTTATTATGTGTTTTTATCTTATTTATTCCAGAAAACATCTTCAGTATGAATGTCCATTTTGAATGCAGTTTACAAATGTCTGTGAGGGAATTAACCCATGAGTTTGGGTGGTAAAAGCTATTTTAAAAGGGGAAGCAAAATGGAAACTGGTACACCTTCCTCCTCCACTGTGTATTATTAATGTGAATCGGTATCGACTTCCAGGTGGGATAAAAGAAAGTATAGGCACCATGCAGGAGCTGGCCAAAGTTAATATTATATGGCCACTCCAGAGTCCCTTCTAGAGTCCTGTCCAGCCAGTAAGAATACCTGATGGCACTTGGAACATGAGAGTAGACTACCAGGAACTAAATAAGATGGTTCCAGAGATATGCATCACTATGCCTAATATAATCTAAGTGATAGAGCAAATAATACAAATGTAGCACTTTGCACCCTGACTCACAGAACCGATTTGCTTTTTCTTGGAATAGCAACAATGGACATTCCAAATGCTGCCTGAATGTTATCTCCACAGCTCAGCTATTTGTCATGGAATGATTGCTAGAGATTTAACTTTGTGTTCACTGCCACCTGCTGTTAAACAGTTTCATTCTAACAATGATATTATGCCAACTTCTGAAGACTCACTATTGCGACAGCAGCACCTCCATGCATTGTGCACTCTTCTCCCATCCCGAGGATGGGCCATCAACTCACAAAAGATACAAGGATCAGGATTGGCTGAGAAGTTCCTAGCAGTCACTCGGTTGGGTAAGGCATGCCTTATCCCAGGCACAGTCATTGACAAAATACAGTTTTCTATGTGTAAAGCAATTAAACAGTAACAAAGTTTCCTAGGACTTTTGGAATATCGGCAGGCTTTCATTCCACTTTTAGCTCAATGTTTTCATGCCCTCTACTGACTAGTGAAGAAGGGATCTAGTTGTTGCTGGGATAAAGAACAAGAAGACACATTTGAGAAGGCTAAAATATTAGTGGCTCAGGCACAAGCCTTAGGTCTCCGCTTCCCAAGGTACCAATGTCTTTGTATGCGAACACAAGCCCTGAGGGGATCAGTTGGGTAGAAGAGTTATTTCCTAGGCCTGTATCAGCTATTTCTCAAGCCTCCACTTTACAAAACGGGCATGTATCCCTGCAACAATATACTGCCTTCTCCATGAGTTCCATGGTAATGAACTGCACGCTCTCTTAGAGCCAGTAGTATCTTAGAGCCAGCGCTATCTACGGAACCAGTGCTGCCTTTATTGTGGAGTCCCAACAAGAGATGCTTCCAATAGTGCACAAAGGCACAGTCCCCATTCCTGACAATGTTTGGTGCTCCAATGGACAAGAACTAACCCTTGTATATGGATAGCAGTAGCTGTACCACCATGGACAGACATTATCTGGTTTGAATTAGGAATGCAGCCAAGCAGTCAGTAGCAAGAACTCTAAGCTGCACGATTGGTTTATACCCATGAGCTATGGCCTATAGTTCTACGTACAGATAATTGGGCAGTTTTTAAAGGTCTTACAATTGGCTTGCCCAGTGGGCCCAAGATGACTGATACGTGCTTTGAAACTCTTATGGGGAGCTGCTATGTAGAAAGATATTTGGGAACGGCTGCAAGAACTCACTGCAAGCTTAAGTGTGTATCATGTTTCCACAACAGTCAGATTCACCTCCTGGCAACATGGAAGCTGATACTCTAGCAAAAGTTAGAACTTTAGCTTCCTTGTAATTATTTGAACTAGCTGATTAGTACATAAACACAGTGGGCATCACAGTGCAGAAGTGTGCTGGCAAATAGCAAAGGAAACAAGATTGCCCCTCTACTATGCAGATTTAGTGGTGGCAGTTACCAACAGCCCCTATCATATCCCACAAACACCTGGATAGAAACAAGGTGACTATAAACACACACACACATAGGACAGCTGCTTTTGTAAGAGATTGGCAGATAGACTACATTGGACCCCCTGCCAAGGATCTTGGAACAAAAGCATGCACTAACATGTGTGGATACTGCCAAGAGATTGTTGCAGGCCTTCCCTAGAAAAACGGCAAACCAAACAGCCATCATTAAGGGCTCGGAAAAATTCAGTGCCATGTATGGATACCCTCCATGCATTGATAACAACGGAGGCATGCATTTTACTGTATATGATGGCCAAGATTGGGAACATGAAAAAGATATAGACTGGAGATATCACGTGCCATATAATCCCCAAGTATCAGGGTTGATTGAAAGGGAAAATGGCGGCCGGGCATGGTGGCTCACTTTGGGAGGCTGAGGGTACCACAAATTCAAGAGATCAAGACCATCCTGGCCAACATGGTGAAACTCTGTCTCTACTAAAAAAAAAAAATACAAAAATTAGCCAGGCATGGTGGCACACGCCTGTGGTCCCAGCTATTCGGGAGGCTGAGGTAGGAGAATTGCTTGAACCAGGGAGGCGGAGGTTGCAGTGAGCCGAGATCAGGCCACTGCACTCCAGCCTGGGCAACACAGAAAGATACAGTCTCAAAAATAAATAAATAAATAAATAAATAAATAGGAAAAAAAAAGAAAGGGAAAATGGCATTTTGAAGGCAGGCACAACCACAAAAACTCTCACATTCCAATACCTTGCAATTTCCAGGGAGTTAATTCACTGAATGCATAAGAAAATGAAAACTAATAAGTAAAAAGTAAAATATTCAATCATTTGATTATTGTAATATGTAATAGTTAAGATGAAAGTAAAAAAGAGTGCTAAGTTGGAACTTAAGGCTGGAGCAAGTTTTGCCGTGGGCCTGTCTGAGCCATGCCACTAACCTCAAAGCTAACCACGAAAGGGAAGACTATTCCAGGACAAAAGAAAGTACCTCAGACCAGGGGTTACCAAAAAGGTAGTCAATATGGGAGAAGGAATAACCAGTAACTATTGAAACAAGAGGATATAGTGTGAGAGAATTGTTTCATGTTGCAGATTGTCATCATTAGCTTTTTGAGAAAACTTAAATAAATGGATTCTGAGAGTAACTAATTTAGGAGCAATATCTTTGGTTTCAAATGCTGCAGAGTGAAATAGTATGTTTGGGTTGATGCAGGATTCACAACTCACTACTGAACAATTACAGATGGGGATAAATGATCCAGACACACAGGAGGACTTTGGCGAGGGAACTGTCAGCCAGGTGGACTGGATGAAAGCCATTGTTAGTTACGTTTATCCTGAGGAAAGGAACTGTCCAACTCTCCTTATAAATGCTAAGTAAAGCACCTCAGATGAAGCAGCTGATATGCTTCCTACGAAAGGCATGGGCCTGGTTCTATGATGACAGGGATATTCGCCATTGAGTATGCCCATTACTTAGGTCAGGGTAAATGCTGTGGTTAAGGCGACCCCTTCTACATGTGACTTTACTTCTGCAGAGTTAAATGTTAGTTCAAAAAGCCTTATCAAATTTGCTGTCTGAGCTTCCTCTCATGGGTCTCACAGATGTTAATAAAAACATTAAGTTTATTAACAAGAGAATGGGTAAAGGCAGGAGGGAGAGTGAATGGACTCATCTCAGAAAGGTGGAAATTTTTGAACAAATACTAAGGAACAAGATGAGTGAAGAAAACATCGATAGAGATGAAACTGAGAGGAAAAAGAAATGGGAGAGACATGAGACTTAAGTAGCAAGGTGAAAATATTTAGATGCTTATTAAAAAATGGAAAGAACAAAATGGAAATTAGTGGGATTAAAACAAAGATCTTTGTACAACACGATTGAAGATTGAGTGGACTAAAGGGAGCCCCTCATAGCCCCCCAACATTAAAGAGCCCAAGTCCCTGAACCCAAATCCTTTTCCACAGAAAAATGTAAAATGATCTGGGGATGCAGAAAAGAAGCTCCTAGGTCCTAGAATATAAACATGTAAAGGTTAATAGGATTATGAAAATTGAAATACATAACAGGCTTTATGCAAAGCAGTTGTGTCCACTTTACCTGAATGTTTTATGAAATGGATATTATGTCTGACTGGGGAATGTTTCCTCTACCTTGTAGTATAAAATGGAAGGCATGTAAATTTGCTTTTCCAGCAATAGCTGTCTTAACGGCTGCAGAAGGAGGGGGATTTCTGCTATTATGAAGACTGAATGTTGTATATATATTCTTAATAATTATAGCAATGTAACTTCAGTCCTATAGGACATGCATAAACAAATAACTGCCTTTTCTTTCTGACTCTACTTTCTCCCAAAGGCTCTCCTTTTCTTTTTTTCAGCTCCTGGGGAGCATGATGGCAAAAGGCATTATTAATTCTGTTGCTTATAGTTAACATAGGTATAATCACCAGTTGTTCATATTACTGCTGTAGCCTCTGCTTACATGTAGAAAACAAATTGATGCAACATTTTATCTACCCAACAAAATGACTGCAGGGCCCCCCAACCTACCCCCTGTCCCCAGCTCAGGGACAACTGTGGAACAAGTGGGTGTGTCAGATTGTAAAATCCTGATTAGAGCTGTGGAGTGTAGAGACAAAAGTGACTCCATCTTGGATGCTAGTCTGCTATGTTCACTTCTGCTTAAGCCCAATCCCAGGAATACCTCCTGATTCTTTATTTACTGTCTTTTTTGTTTGTTTGTTTTTTGAGACAGGGTCTCACTCCCGTCACCGCTGTAGTGCAGTGGTATGATCACAGCCCACTGCAGCCTCTGCCTCCCTGGATTCAGGTGATCCTCCTGCCTCAGCCTCCCCAGTAGCTGGGATGACAGGTGCACCTCAGGTCACCACATCTGGCTAATTTTTGTATTTAGTAGAGACAGGGTTTAACCATATTGCCCAGGCTTGTCTCAAACTCCTGTCTAAAGCAATCTGCTTGCCTTGGCCTCCTAAAAAGCTGGAATTACAGGTATGAGCCACCACCCCTGGCTTATTTACTGTCTTTAGTGTAAGAATATATACTCACTCTAAATCTTGCCTTTAGAGCAAAGTAACCTTGATGTCATCATACAAATTATAGGCTAAGACACATACAATATTTTTCCTACAAATTACAAGCTATGACACATACAGCATTTTTCCTTGTTCTGGAAGGTTGCCTTTAATTGTCCCTAGAAAGCTTGCACCCCCTTTCCCTATGGTTCAGAGATCTGCCTGTCTTGCTGCCACCAAGACCACACTTCTGTGTGTAAGTTCTCTATTAAATTACCCTTTACTGACAAACTGGATTTGTTTGCTTTATTCTTTTGCTTCTCAATTCCTCTTTCATTTGCCAGTTGCTTTGCATATATGGCCCTTTTATGATATAGATACAGTAGTTTGAAAGTAAAAAATTGGGAAAAGATATGTCATGCAAACAGCAACCATAAGAACACTGAAATATCTGTTCTAATGACAGACATGCTAGATATTAAAGCAAAAAATGTTACTAGAGAAAAGGAGGAGCGTTTTGTAATGACAAAGTGGTTAGTCTTTCAGAAAGGTGTAATAGTTGTAGACACCTGTACGAATAACAACAGAGTCCCAAAATGCATGAAGCAAAATCTGGAAGAAGTGAAGGGAAAAACAGGTGATTGAACAGTAGTAGTTGGAGCCTTCAATGCCACATTTTTAATAATGAATAGAAAACTTATAAGATCCACAAGAGAGTAGAACACTTTAAAAATATTCTAAATTCACTAGACCATACAAACATCTGTAGAATGAATGCTTCACCTAATGTCAGCAAAATACACATTCTTCTTGTGTACACAAGATATATTCTCTAGGAAAAACCATGTGGTAGGACTGAACAATTTAAAATGATATCAAGAAAACATTTTCACTACAATAATATCAAAATAAATAACAGTTTAAGAAGAATTTTTAAAAAGAAGTGCAAATCTTGTGCACTAGAAACTATAAAGCAGTACTGAATGAAAGTAGAGAAGACCTAAAATAAATGGTGTTCATGGATAAGAGATTTGTCTCAATCTCCATCAAAGTTCCAGCTGCCTCTTGCAGAAATTGTCAGGTTGATCCTGACATTCATATGGAATTTCAGAACAGCCAAAACAATATTGGTCAAGAATAGACAAACATTTTTGATAAAGAACACAAGTTCTTATGGTTGCAGTTTCAGATTTTAGAACTTATTACAAAGCTAAAGTAATAAAAGATTATGTAGAATTGTCATATTGAAAAACATACATTATCAGGGCATAGAATGCAGACTCTAGAAATAAACTTTTACCCTTATAGTTTGTTGTTTGTTGCCAAGCTTATCATGGAAATTCAAGAGAGAATACTCTTCAGCAAATAGCGCTGGAACAACTAAATAGCTATATGCTAAGGAATGCATCTGGTTCTATTTCTTACACTGTATATAGAGATTGATTCAAATGGAATATAGATTTATATTTAAGAGATGAAACTATCAAACACTTGGAAGAAAGCGTCCAGTAACTGTAAATTTAAGTCAGAACTCCTATAGACACCACACAATTGGATCTTGATTTCGCTACTGTGGTGGTTGTTTTAATTTGACAACATGTGATTTTTGATTGGATTGTTTTATCAAATGACATTTAATGGTATTATTGATATGGATGGTGTTTTGGTCTGAATTGGGACTTCACGAAACTAATTTGTTAAACTCCTTAGACTCAGAACTTCAGAATTTGACTGTATCTGTAGATGTAATCTTCAAGGAGGTAGCTAAGTATGCCTGGATATTTTAACTATTTATTGGTTGATTATGTATTCAAGGAGAGCCACGTAACAACTGTTGCTGGATTCGAAGACTCTAGGTCATTCCATTATGCATTCAGCACTCTAGATCTGAACATTTTCCTTAAATTGCCATTTCCATCATGGCTTCACTTTGCGTATAGAGCAAAGATGTGACATCTTCAAACCATAGCTATGTAAAAATCTCATGAATATGAAATACTGCAGCCATCTGTAGACCATCAACAATCACGTGTAACTTGAACTGGGTTTACATGAATATAACCATACCTCATTTTATTGTGCTTGATAGATACTGTGTTTTTTTTTTTAATGGAAAGTTTGTGGCAACTCTACATTGAACAAGTCTATCAGTGCTGTTTTCCAATATTGTGTGCTCACTTCAAGTCGTTGGGTCACATTTTGGTAATTTTGCAATATTTAAAACTTTATTATTATATCTGTTGTGGTGATATGTGATCAGTGATCTTTGATGTTACTTTTATCATTATTTTGGGCTTTGATGAAACATATAAAATTATAAACTTAATCAATAAATGTGTGTGTTCTGACTACTCACTGGCCACTTCCCCAGCTATCTCCCTTTTTTCAGGTCTCCCTATTCCCAGAGAAATAATAATATTAAAATTAGGCCAATTAATAACCTTTTCATGGTCTTTAATTCTTCAAGTGAAAGGAAGAATTGCATGTCTTTTGAGTTAAACTAAAAGCTAGAAATGATTAAGCTTAGCAAGGAAGGCATGTCCAAAGCTAAGATGGGCTAAAATTGAGGCCTTTTGTGCCAAAAAGCCAAATTGTGAATAAAAAGAAAAAGTTCTTGAAGAAAGTTAAAAGTGTTACTCCAGTGAACACAACACAAATGATTTAAAAAGCACATTCTTATTGCTGACTTTGAGAAAGTCAGCAACATTCTATGAAAGCTGAGAGAGCTGAGGAAACTGCGTAAGAAAAGTCTGAAGCTAGTAGAGGTTGATTTATGAGGTTTCAGGAAAGAAGCTGTCTGCATAACATAAAAGTTCGAGGTAAGGCCACAAGCGTTGATGAAGAAGCTGTAGCAAGTTATGCAGAAGATCTAGCTGAGATAATAAAGGTAATGACACTAAAACCTGGATGACAGCATCTGTTTATAGCATTGTTCGTTGAATATTTTAATCCTATTTTTGAGAGCTATGTATCAGAAAAAAGATTTTTCAAAAATATTACTGCTCATTGATGATGCACCTTGTCACCTAGGCATATAGATATATGCAAGAAGATTTATGATCTTTTTCATGCCTTCTTCTAACAGAAAATCTGTTTTGCAGCCTAGGGGTCAAAAAGTAATTTCACCTTTTAATTCTTGTTATTTAAGAAATACATATCACAAAACTATAGCTGCCATACTTAGTTTTTCCTCTGATGGATCTGGGCAAAGTAAATTGAAACCCATCTGGAAAGAATACATCATTCTAGATGCCATTAAGAACACGTTTTTGATTTAAGAGAGAAGCTCAATATATCATTATTCACAGGAGTTTGGAAGAAGTTGATTCCAACCTTCAAGGATAACTTTGAAAAGATCAAGACTTTGGTGGAGAAAGTAACTGTGAATGTAGTAGAAATATCAAGAGAACTCAAAATAGAAATTCAGCACGAAGAGGTTACTGAATTGCTGCAACCTTATGATAAAAGTTGAAAGGATGAGAAGTTGCTTCTTACGGATGAGCAAAGAAAGTGATGTTCTGATATGGAATCTACTCTTGATAAAGGTGCTGTGAACCTGGTTAAAATGACAACGTAGGGTTTAGAACAACACGTAAACTTAGTTGATAAATAAGCAGCAGGGTTTGGAAAGGGTGACTACAATTTTCAAAGAAGTTCTACTGTGGGAAAAAATGCTATCAAACAATATTACATGGTATAGAGAAATCACTCATGAAAGGAAGAATCAAATCAATGTGGCCAACTTCATTGTAGTCTTATTTTAAGAAACTGCCACAGCCACCCTAACTTTCAGCAACCGCTGCCCTGATGAGGCAGCAGCCATCAACATTGAGGAAAGACCATTCACCAGCGAAACAATACTCCTCGCTGAAGGCTCAGATGATTGTTAGCATTTTTTAGCAATAAAGTACTATTTTATTAAACTATGTATATTTCTTTTGTAGACATGTTATTGCTCACATAATAGACTACAGTATAGTATAAACAAAACATTTATATGCATTGGGAAGCAAAGCATAAAAAAAAACCTGTGTAACTTGCTTTTCTGTGATATTAGCCTTATTTACAGAGGACTTGAACTGAATGCAAAATATCTTTGAGATATGCCAGCATGTGGGTTTTTTGTAACTCTCCCTCTTGTCAACCTTGTCATAAGCAAGGCCACATGCGTTCTTAAATACTGAATTCTAATATGCATGATATGTGGACAGAGTTTTTAAAAGTGGATAGGCCAGAGCAAGCTTTGTTGTAATCACTCCCATCTCAACTACCCAGGCATCAGCTGTGGAAATAGCAGACACGGAAACATAGCACTATGGTGAAAACATGTTTATTTTCATTATTTAGGGTTCCAAAAACTGGAGAGTAAAAGTACTAACATTAACAAGGCAAACTCAGCAGAGAAGAGAGTCTCTAGGTTGAGTTGGAGAGATGGTCTGGTTTAATTTTTGCCTCTGTAGTAATTGCTGGATCAGTTCTAAACATTTTCCAGCTGCCTCTAGTTTTTGAACTTGCAGACAAAGGAGAACTTGTCTTCACAAGGCACATCCTTCCATCTCTTGAATCCTATAAGTCAATGAGAACAGTTAGAGATGTGAGACCAGAAAGAGTGTGACCCTCCTGGCTTTAGGACTCAGGACAAAAAACAAACATCCATTTCCTGGATGAGGAGCTACCTTTCCTCTATCCCAGTCCCAGTCCCATCCTTAGAGCTAAGCAGGAGAGAACAGAAACAGGTGGATGGATTCTCTGCCTCTTACCTGAGCTTGAGGTCAGGCTCACACAGTAGCCAGGATTAGCGCTGCTTGGGGCTCCAATGTCCCAGGATTTGTAGGAGACCAGGGACCCACTGCTCCAGTGCCAACGGCGGTTCTAGATGGGGAAGGGCCAGAAAAAGGACTGTGGTCACTCAAAAATCAGTAGAATCACTGGGCCTGTGTGTACACTCAGAAACATGCCAAGACACATGAGAAGAATAAACCTTGTTATCTTGCTGAATATTGTTTCCTTGCCTTTGCTTTTGCTCTACACTTCTTCTTTCTTGGACTGTCCAACTCACTACCCTTGTTTCACCAAGAAATGAATGTTTCTAATTTGACATAGAGATCCAGAGTAGCTCACTTAAAAAGTGGTTCTTGAATTTTTGTCTTTGAGGCCCATGGCCCTCATATACAGCATAGCACTGGCTGACAATTAGCTGTTGATATATTATTTAGTATACTACTAAGTTCCCAAATGCCAGCAGTAGATTCTTTATCATGAGTGTTCTTTTCTATATCGTCAGCAATCTAGTCTCTCTTATGACGCTGACAATAACAAAATAGGTAAGAAGTTGGTGCATAAAGATGTTCTGTTGACTACAGACAGAATGAGTTTATTCATGAATGCCCAGGACACCTAGGAAATTCAGCCTTCCACTTATATCTCCAAACATCTACAGTGCACCTTGCTACACAGAATATTACAGGATCTGTAAGCAGATCGATTTCTGGGAAGTGATAAAAGCTGGTACTTAAGAGACCAGAGCTTGAACCTCATTCTTACCTCTCAAACCTGATCATTAGGAGATAAAGAAGGCTGCAGCCTACCTTTTTGGGATCATGGAGGCCAGTCCAGACATTGAAGTCATCAGTGCCACTCTCCTTAATCAGTGAGGCCACAAAGGCGCCCTCGGCCTGGGTGAGCACAGACACCAGGTTGCCAGAGTTCATGTTCTGGCAGTAAAGCTGTTAGGGAAGAAAATGGAGCACTCAGTGGAGGAGGAAGGTGTGAGGATATACTGAGTCCTTTAAGAAGATATGTCAGAAAAAGGACATCACAGGAATGTCCCTGATGATGCTGTCATCGACCACCAGCATCTTTGTGCTGGGAATGTGGTGAATAATGGGATAAAGTAGATTGGAACATTTGGGGCTGATGATGGGGTAGTGAGGGGTTCAGACTTAATCTCATTGAAGCCACTGCACACACTGGAGAGTGGCAGCTTCCCCTCCCTTCATGAGCCTCCCTTCCCATACTGCTCTCCTCACTCACATCTGCATCAACCCAGGTCTCACGGTCTTCATTAAAGTAGTAGCAGTAGGAGCGATAGGCATTGGTGCCTTCTGGGCAGCTGATCCGGGCCTGGGGCAACTCTGTCTGGACCTCTTGGCCTGAAAAGGAAAAGACAATGAAAAGAGGCTCTCAGGATAAGGTAAAGGCTGGAAGGTGAGGTGGAAGCTTCTGAGGTTTCTTTATAGGAACAGGATATAGTCTATTATGGGATGACTGCTCACTTTTGCTCCTGCATCCTATATCTTCTCTCTTTGGTTTCTTTGATCAGGGCAAAAACACAGAATGAATAGGCTAAAGAGACATGTCTCCAGTTTCCCTTTTATGTCTGGGACTCAGGCTCTTCTGCCTTGAAGGACTTGGGCTTCTAGTTTTCTCAAGCCTGTGTTGGTTTCACTGAACACAAGGCTCTCCTCAGTTCTCCACCCCGTTAGTGACTTTTACACACAGACATCCCCAAATCCACCATCATGTATAAATTTAATCAGATGAACTCATGCCAACTGTGGCAGTGGCTTATAAGGGGTTATTTTAAATTCTAGCTCAAACTCCTTAATGAGATGTGGATGTATATAAATGTGATTAGATCAGCAATAAAGATCACTAAACACCACAAAACAACCCTTAATGGTGATTCTGCTCTCTCTCTCTCTCTTGCTCTCTCTCTTTTACATGTAGACCCATATGCTTGGGGATAGAGTGAAGGCTTCAGGGCTAGACAGGGTTGGTTGGTGGAAAAGAGATCTTACCTTGGCTCAGAGACAGGAACATCAGGCAGATCAGCATGAAGTATGAGCTGGTCTGAGCCATGCTGAGTTGCAATGAATCTCTTGCTTAAGAGGCAAATCAGCAATCTCTATAGGAGAACACAGAGAAGGAGGTTCTGAGAGGTGGAAAATAAAGTATCTATTACTTTCCTTAAAACCTCCTCTCAGAATTTCTGAGACCAGGAAGGTCCTCTGAGACATCCATAGCTTCAAATGTTTCTCTTGAGAGTTTGGGGCTTATACAGACTCAGTAACTGAAAAACAACCCTGGATCCCACTGAGGCTTCATTACTGCTAAAATCTCTTGGACAGAAACTCATGCTGTATCTTCCCCAAGATTTTAGATTTACAGTGCATGTCAGAGGTGCCTTCTTCCTGTAATGCCCACTTACCTGTTGGCTGAATCTGAGGTGGCTTCTCAGGCCAGTTAGCTGTAGGAGCTTTATATTAGGATCTGAAAGATAAGAACCACATCATTCAAGCAAAAGGGGTGGGGGCAAGGAGTGCGTTTCGGGGCCTAGACAGGGCATTGACGGTAAGAGATTCTGGCACCAGCAGAAGCCTCTTCCTGGCACACACTGGGAGTGGTCACAAGTCGGGTCCCCTTCCGGCAAGTAATCTGGCAAGCTGTCTGAGTCCAAGATGGACTTTGCTCTTGCTCAGCAGAAAACGGAGGGTTCACATGTCCTCTGGCAACCCAGAGGGGAGCGGAGAAGAGTAGATTTCCTTCTACTCTCTGTAAATTTGGAGGCTCCTCTTTGGTGTCAGGCATGACTAAAAGTTGGGAAGGAATTAAGTGATTCCAAATAATTTAAAACAATGTGCTGTGGCTTTAAGTGGTTCCTCCATGTCTTTTTCGGCTCACAAACCTCTCAAGGTGTACCTCAAGAAGTAGGTTAAATTTACATTTCTAAATATTTAACATGTCCAGCAAGGTTTGCGCTAACAAAATACAGATATTCTCAACGTGAGAACTGTAGAGAGCTGACGTCTAAGGAAGCTTAAAGTAGCTAGCCATGTGAGGTCAACTGTTTGTTAGTATGAAGTCAGTGATGGCGTGATGAAATCAAATACTTACCAGAATCATCATAGAATAGTCATTTATAATTCAGGGAATAAATGCCAATCAGAACTTAAAATTAGGAAGGAAAAACTAACCTGATGTTCACAGAAAGAGGGATGAGTATATGAATTGGGACAAATGGATTAACAAAATATAATAAAATACTAAACAGAATTTAAAGAGAATAAGGTAGACATCTATATTACACTTGGACTAGTAGCAAAACCATAACATTTAATACAAAATTCAGTTGCAGGAAGTTACAAGCTTTTTCATAAACTTTATGTATGGTTTTAAAAGACAGATTAATACTAAATTTTGTTTATTAATCAATTATCATATAGTTAAAAAAATTAAAATCCGACATATAAGAATATATATTACAATTTGTCATAGTAGTTGCCTAACAATTTCTAAGTTTTTTTTTTCTCTGTATAAAAACTAATGATGGGCCTGGTGTGATGGCTCAAGCCTGTAATCCTGGCACTTTGGAAGGCTGAGGTAAGAAGATCACTTAAGCCCAGGAATTTAAGGCAAGCCTGGGCAACATAGTGAGACCCCATCTCTCTCTCTCTCTCTCTCTCTCTCTCTCTATATATATATATATATAATATATATATATATATAAAAAATATATATATATCTCCAGGTATACATATACATATGTCTGTAGTCTCTGCTACTTAGGACGCTGAGATGGGGTACTGTTTGAGCTCGGGAGGCTGAGGTTGCAGTGAGTTGTGGTTGTGCCACTGCACTCCAGCCTGGGTGATAGAATGGGAAACTGTCTCAAAAAAACAAAAACAAAAACCAATGATATTAAACAAAGATGACAAATGTTAGCATTGTTTATGATCACTGTCTGGTTCATATGCATTTTTTAAATTAATCCAATTTATTTCTGCTTTTACAAAAAGTAGTTATGCTTTTTAAAATGATCACAACCAGAGAATGATTTCTATATTTCTATAAATATTCTTTTTTCTGTAAATATTCATCAGTTACCAAAGGATGTAGTAAGGTAAGAGTCCAGTATACGTGATACCATGACATATTTATCTTGTGAAAATTAAACAAGCAATTAATTTTTTTTAATTTAAAACAAAAATGCTTTATGGCATAAGATTTTATTTTCTTTTTTAACTTTTATTTTAAGTGATACAAATGCAAGTTTATTACATAGGTAAACTTGTATCATGGGGGTTTGCTGTGTAGATCATTTTGTCACCCAGGTACTAAGCCTAGTACTGATTAGTTATGTTTACTTACTCCCTTCCTCCTCCCACATTCCACCCTCCAAAAGACCTCAGTGTGTGCTGCTCCCCTTTATTTGTTCAATTGTGCTCATCATTTAGCTCTCACTTATAAGTGAGAATATACAGTATTTGATTTTCTGTTCCTATATTCATTTGCTATGAGTAATGGCCTCCAGCTCCATTCATGTCCTTGCAAAGGACATTATCTCATTCTTTTGTATGCATCACTGAATATTCAGAAACACCTACTCTATCAAGACCCCAGTTATTTAATGCATTTACTTGAGTATGTAGTTTTCAGAGAAGTTGTAAGTTCCTTAAATCCACAACAGATGCTCTTTTCCTGTGGATCCCTCCTACAATAAAGAGAGCTTTGAATCTGAATTCTAAGCAGAGGGCAAGGGTAGAAGCTCAGAGGCCCTACAGATAGCTCTGACACAAGGAAATTCTGGTATGGGGGTGGCCTTCTTCCTGGCACAGCCTGGGAGTGGTCACAGATAAGGCCCCCTTTCACAAACAGCTGGTCAAACTGTGCACATCAAAGTAGCAACCAGGTGCCCAGTTCCCATGGCCCTCAGCAGCCCAGGAAGAAGCAGAGACCTTCCAGGAATGGTGATAATGGGTGTGAAGGGAGGAGCCTGGGAGGAGGGGCAGGGAGTCTGTGAACCTGGAGCAGGCCCATCTATGGGACAAGGGACAAGGCAGGCAGTAGGACAAGATGTGGAGCATCCTACTTGGGGCAGCGGGGAAAGGGAGGGACACAGTTCATGGCATGCTAATGTCATTTACCATGGAGGCTCCTCTCCTGACCAGGCATGTCCCAAAAGGAACCTGTGGGAAGAGAAACTCCCATGGAAGAAACCCAAGGGTTCTGGGGACTGCACCTTACACCTCACTGCCCGGAAGTAATAAATCAGGAGGAAGAGAGTGATGATGGTGATGATGCATTCAGCAAAGTCACTCTTAACACTGTTGACTTTCTACTAAGCACATAACAGTGATGATTAAAGCTTAAACTACAATTCTCTATGTACCTTCAAATATACCCTTTCATATAATAGTTTATAATATTTATGTTATATTATTCCATTTGCAAAAACATGTATATTACAATTTTTATGCTCTGAGAAATATTTTTACCTGTGTTAAATATGTTAACTTTAAAAAATATCCCTACATATTGGGAGGCTGAGGTTGGCAGATCACAAGGTCAAAAGATCAAGACCATCCTGGCCAACGTGGTGAAAACCTAATCTCTACTTAAAATACAAAAATTAGCTGGGCATGGTGGTGCACACCTGTAGTCCCAGCTACTAGGGAGGCTGAGGCAGGAGAATTACTTGAACCTGGGAGGCAGAGGTTGTAGTAAGCCAAGATCATGCCACTGCGCTCCAGCCTGGCGACAGAGTGAGACTCTGTCTCAAGAAAAAAAAAAATCCCTACATAGAAGAGAGACACCTTAGTCAAAAAAAAATGCTTATCCACAGAAAGTTGGGTTAACTTGCCCAAGGTCACACATTAGCCGCAACATGAGGTAGCCAGAATTCAGACTCAATTAACCTGACACCAGGGTCTGTGCTCTTTATTTCTCTGCTCTATTGCCCACCCTGCAGAAGTTCTAAAATTCCGACACAACTGGTAAGAATGAAAAGTTATTGGTAGATGGGATCACATATTGTTCCACTCCCTCTCAGAAGGAGACAGGTATTCAGAGAATTTTACTGTCTAGTTTAGACACTAAAATTGGATCCCTCTTCTCTAAAGAGAACTACTATCCAACGGTGATCAAACAAAATCCTGAAACTCCAGTCCACTTCCCAGTCTGTTCCTCCTTCCGCCACTTTGCCCCTCCTTTCCCTGCAGACTCCAGCAGCTATTTTACTTTGTGGTCATTTTGTAAAAGCTTCGCATCCACAACCTCATCTCCACATGAAAGCTGGAGTTATACCATATCCTCTTCTGAGTGTCTGTAGTCTCTCAGGTTTCCTTAACCACCATCCCACTTCCTCATTTATTATACACTTCACAAAGAAACAGAGTCAAACTCAGTTTTGTGGATACATTGTCTCTACTTCCTAGTCTCTGGGCCAGTTAACTAATCAACTGAGGTTGCTGATGGGGTTTGACTTATTTTTGTGAGATTTCCAAGGAGGAATTGCTCTGTCAAGGACTGTTACCAACTTTCTATTGTAAGCCTGTGGACTGGAGAGCAAAATTTGTTTTAGGGAAAGCTCCAGCAACTCTGATCCTCAACTTAGGAGTGAATTATCTTTGGGAGGAGTAATGGATTCCTGAACCCTAAAACATGAAAAGCTAAACATATAACCATGGTCAGAGCCATCATCTGTCAAACAACATTGGACTTTTAAAACATACATTGATACTAGCTACAGGACTAGCACAAATACAAACTGCCCTAAAATCTGTGATTTAAGAATACAGGTGGAGTTTGGGAGCTCAGATTTTATTCCCTCTCATGTGAAAAGATTATTTCTTCAGAGGAACAATGGCCTGCCTCAAAGATGTGGTAAATTCACAAATCTAAACTGAACCCATAATGGATGTCTTGCTATGGAATTAGAGAAAATGTAAAAGTGGAAGCCAAATAACCCTTAAAAAATACCAATATGTTAATTGAGATGACTATTAACCAGAGTCCAGATAAATCGAAAAGGTAGGAAAACAAAAGAAAATTATGTGTTCTCTCAAAAACTTTTGTTGAAATTTAATTGCTATTGCAATACTACTAAGTCATATCACGTTAAAGAATTAATTGCGCTATGAGGCCTCTGTTCTCATGGGTGGGATCAATGCCATTATAAAATGGCTCCCTTCATTTCCTTTTCCTTTTTTTATCATTCAGCCTTTCACCATGAGATGATACAGTAAGTAGGCCATTGCAAAGTGCAAGCACCGAGATATTGAACTTAGTCTCTAGAGCTGTGAGAAAATAAATTTCTGTCAATTATAAATTCCCCTATCTCAGGTATTTTGTCCTAGCAGCACAATAAAGACTAAGATAGAAATGAGTACCAGTAGTGGTATTCTTACCATAACAAATACCTAAAAATGTGTGTCAGCTTTGGAACTGGGTAATGAACAGAGATTGTGTGGGTTTGAAAGAAGAGCCTACGGAAATACATTGCCATTAAAGGAGAGTTAAGGGCTATTCTGATGAGGGCTCAGAAGAAGGAGAGCTAACAGCCAAGCCTAAATCATCTCTGAGATCACTTAAGTAAATGTAAACAGAATGTTGTTAGCAACGTAGACAATAGGAGTAATTCTGGTATGGTCTTAGATGGAAACAAGGAGCATGGTATTGCACAATGGAGGAAGGGCCATCCTTTATATAAAGCGGTAAAGAACTTGGCTGAATTGTCTTTGTGTCCCAGCAATTTGTGAAGGCAGAATTTTAGAATCATGAACTAGGGTATTTGTTAAAAGAAATATCTAAGCAGTAACTTGTTGAGGATGCAGCATGCCTCCTTTGACCTAATAATAGAAAGAAGCAACTTAAAGCTTATGGATGCTGGGCTTACTACCTAGGTGATGAGTTGATCTGTGTAGCGCATCACAATGGCACATGTTTACCTATGTTAACAAACCTGCATATTCTGCACATGTATCCTGGAACTTAAAATAATAGTTGATGAAAAAAAGAAGACATAATTTATAAAAGATAAACAAAATGTAAATATTTTTAAAAATCTGAGTTGCTTTGTTTTTAAGAAAGAAAAGGCAAGTCAACAAGAGAAAACGGAAAATATAGCCAAGTAACCATTTGATAAAGAGATTAGTATGTATAGAAGAAGCCAGCTGCTTCTTCAGCAAGACAAGTCATCAGGACAGTGGAAGAATGAGCCCAATGGCACCTTGGAGATTGCTGGTACTGCTTTTCCCATCACAGGTCCAGAATGCTAAAATCTAGTGGATAGAATTACACTAAAAGCTGGACCTTGGAAGCCTTTGAGTTGATGCTCAACGCCTAGAGCCACTTCAAGTCCCCGATGCCTACATTCCTGAGCAGCCATTCTTATCATTTCAGAAGTGGCTTAAAGGATCTCAGATGTGGCTGCAGCCACCACTCCAGAAGGTTCAGGATATAAACATTGGCAAAGTCTACTGGGTGCTAATTTTGTAGGCTTTCCTATTACAGATCTCAAAAGATGCCTCAGGGAGGCTGAGGGCTCAAACGGAATTGACACAAGGAAAGGGTCACCACAGAGTTTATCCGTGAGGGCAAATTCTAGTAGAACTTTGGGGGATGGGTTGCCCCAAAAATGCTAACTGTAGATCCAGCAGTGTGAGATGCCACCTGCAGAGGGCTGCATACAAGAGACGCTTACCTGTGATAGCTACTTCCTGGGATGCACCCAGCAAAATCACGAGGGCCCAACCCTCATCCCAATGTGTAGAGAAGATTTGACTTGGAGCCAAAGATGATTATTCTCAAACCTCAAGATTTAATGTTGCTAGCTTTGGTGAGATTTGGACTTATTGCAGACTTATTATCTCTTTTTATTTTCTGATTCTCCCTTTTGGAATGGGACTGTCCATCCTGTGTCTGTCCCATCTTTGTATTGTAGCAAGGAACTTAATTGATTTCATAGCTGGAGAAGAATGTGCATCAGAATGAATCATACTTGAGTTTCATACATATCTGATTTTGATTATATTTAGAAGAGAATCTGGACTTTAGACTTTTAAGAGGATACTGTTAGGAGTTAAGACTTTGGGGGCTTTGGAATGAATTGAAACATTTTGTACCTGAGACACAGATGAGTTTTAGGTTGCTAGAATGCTATAATTTGAACGTTTGTCTTCTCCAAAAATCATGTCGAAATTTAATTGCCCCTGGAACAGTGTTAAGAGGTAGAATTTTTATGTGGTGATGAGGCAATGAGGGTCCTAAAGAACAATTTCTCCTTTCTGGAACACACACACACACACACACACACACACAGGTTTGAGGCACAAGTGTGCATATAAAAGACAAATTAAATTGCAGGTTGAAGATTAGGTGCTTGATGTCTTACATTTATTCACTTTTTAAGCTCTTCTTGTGGGGCCTCTGTCCTTGGCCATAATCAATGGGTGGTTATGTGTTAATATCAGTCAGGATCCAGATAGCTGGATGAGTTGCATATGGACACAAGTAGAGGAAAATCAGTGTTTTGGGGAGCTCAGGGAATGACCCTGAAGCTAAACTGCATGTGTCTGAATCTAGTGCCAACACATAGCGGCTGTTTGGGTTTTTAAAACTTGTATTTTAGATTCAGGGGTACACATGCAGGTTTGTTATATAGGCACACTGTGTGTTGCAAGAGTTTGGTGTACTGACTCTTTCATCACCCAGGTAATATGCATAGTACCTGCTAGGGAGATTTTCAATCCTTACTTGCCTTCCACCTTCCATCCTTAAGGAGGTCCTGTGTCTTTTGTTTCCATTCTTTGTGTACATATATGGTTTATGTTTGGCTCACACTTATAAGTAAGATCATGTAATATTTGGTTTTCTACTCCTGTGTTAATAGCTGTAGCTGTTTTAATCTTGCAGAAGTTACCTAGTCTTTCTCTTGCCTTCAGTTTTCTTTTTATGTGTCAAATATGGCTACTAGAAGCACCTCCATTATTAGCTTTTCATAGGGATTAAATGGTTTCTAATTAGGCAAGTATTTAGAATTGTGTCTGGCACAGAGAGCATGTGACAAAAATTAATGTTTAAAAATCAGAGGTCTCTTGTGAAGCAGAAGAGGCTAAGTTTTAAGTAGGTTTCCTTACACCTACAAAACAAGGTAGGCCATGGAAAGTCCTTGGTGCATTTGAGACTTGTTCAGCTCCTTTTTTTCAAATCTGAAGTTGCAGACAGGCTATTATTCACATGGATGCCAAGGATTTAAAGAAGTGGGAGATCTTTTCTGTCTCCTATATGTCTAACATCTCAATTACAAGGACAGAAAGCAACGAATAGCTCTGGGAAAATGGCAAACAGCACCAGGAATCAGCCATAGCCATGCAAATGCCTAAGCATTGTTGAAGAGGCTTATCAGAAAGTTTCCCCACTTAAGGACATATTATCACTAGATTTCCAGGAGACTGCTTTCCATATACAAGAAGACTGCTAGAGGGAATCTGATGGGAAAGACCTGGAATTAGATTCTTGGAATCTTGTAAAACTATGTCACAGGAAAGGGCCTTGTGATCCAAAGGACAATGACATAAACCTTGAAGGGATAGGAAATACAGTTTATTATAAAAAAGGCATCATTTTGGAACGAAGTAGCTTCCAGGTAAATTTTATTACCTTGTAGGTGGAATTTGGTCAGTCACATGTGCAAGCAATAAAGTTAATGATGTCTCAGTGTGTTTACAGATACTGATAGCAATAAAGATTTTTATGGGAATACTGTGTCAATTATTGACACACGTCAATTAATGACTCACGCCTGTACTCCCAGCACTTTGGGAGGCTAAAGTGGGCAGATCACCTGAGGTCAGGAGTTTGAGATCAGTTTGACCACCATGGAGAAACCCTATCTCTACTAAAAATACAAAATTAGCTGGGCATGGTGGTGCATGCCTGTAATCCCAGCTACTTGGGAGGCTGGAGCAGGAGAATATCTTGAACCTGGGAGGCAGAGGTTGTGGTGAGCCAAGATCACGCCATTGCACTCCAGCTTGGGCAACAAGAGTGAAACTCTGTCTCACAAAATAAAAATAAAAATATGCTACAAAGAATTTTTTGTTTTAACTTTTAAACAATTAATTACTTGTTATTTGTTTTTTTACAAGATACACTTATTATGGTACCAAGTATACTGGATTCCTACCTACTTTATCCTTTAGTAAGCCTGAGGAATATGATTGACTCTCTTATTTATAAGAAAAAAGGTATCTTAACCTGGCTATAAACTCTTAATATAGCATGACTATCTTTACTAAATGCAGAAATAAGTTGGATTAACTTAACAAACGCCTATGAACCTGCCATGTGGAATAAATAATGTCAACCTTTGTTATCTTTAATATTATAGTTTTATTTAAAACATTATTTTAAAAATTATAAATTCTCCAGGCAAATACTGTGATACATCCTGTGTATATTCTGTGTATATGCAACAATGTAGCAAAAATTATCTCACCAGAATCTGACAACTTGATTTTGGAATTCCCAGTCTCAAAAAATTAGAAAAATTAATTTGTGCTCATTGAAAATTACCCAGTCTCAGATATTTCATTCTGATATAGCACCTAAAATGAATGAAGATTAGAAGAATTCCTACCTGGTACTTATCACCTCTTCCTTACTAATGACATAAGCAAGAATTTACGTGATGTGTCAATGTATCACAATAAAGAATACTTTAAGGTCTTATGCACCAGAGTACTTAAATGTAATTACATTTTTATGAATGAGATATTTGCTTTTGTGGAATAAAAACATTTCTTTTAAAAGATAGTTCGAAACTGTGATATGGGCCATGTTGTCTTTCTTCTATTCCTCTTGCCAGATCCCTGGATGGCTGAAGCACGGGCAGCCTTCTTACAACATGAAAGTCTGTAGGGATTATTTACATGCAAAAGATAATGGTTTAGAAGGGTAAAAAGGACTAGGTTAGCTGGTAATTGTGTAACTTCCATGCCATGCCTGTACATCTTTGAACATGACATAAATACATCTTAATCTTGTTTAGCCATTTTAAATTTTAATTTTGGAGTATTTGTAGCTGAATCATATTCATAACTGAACCAGGTGGACCTTGACTGAAAGGATTCCATCTGCAAGGCTCTGTCTGTAGGGCTCTGCTCACTAACAAGTCATTAGGGAGATTTCTTCAAGTTCTGAAAAGTTGAAAGTTGCCTTCTCCATCAGCAGTTTTTCTTAAGCGAATATTAAAAATCAAAATCAAAAACGATATAAAACAAAAAAACATTAAGCAAATACATTTTTTAAAACTTTGGATTCGGGGGCTACATGTGCAGGTTTGTTACTTGGGTATATTGCATGATGCTGAGATCTGGGGTTCTAACCATCCCATCACCCAGACTGTAATCATAGTACCCAATAGGTAGCTTTTCATCCCTTGTCCTCCTCCCTCCCTTTCCCCTTTTGGAGTTTCCAGTGTCTGTTTCTCTCATGTTTATGTTTGTGTGTAACCAATGTTGAGCTCCCATTTATAAGTGAGAACATTTGATATATGTTTTTCTGTTTCTGTTTTAACTTAGGGTAATTTCCTCCAGGTGGATTGGATAAAGAAAATGTGGTACAGGTACACAAAAGAATACTACACAGTCATAAAAAAAGAATGAAAAAAAATTTTGAATAAATTATCATAATACATTTTGAAACTTAGATAGAATTTCCTAGAAAAGCTAACATACTCACTCAAAACATAGAAAACTGAATAGATTTATAGCCATTAATCATAGCAGCATATACTCTATAGAAATTAAGTCCAACTAAATAACCATGCCCATAATGTTTTAAAGGGCATAGGACATGAGGTATTTAATAAGCTTATCTGGATTAGGTAATTACAATCTTACACAAACCATCAGCAAAGGCTATAAATGAGGAAATTTCTATAGTTCATTTCTTGAATATATTATAACTTTTATACCAGAATGAGATAAAAATATATAGGCAAACAGAGCTAGAAGTCTACATTAATTACAAAATTAGAAGTGAGAGTCCCTCCAAAAATGTCAGGAATTCAAAACAAGCATACATATAGTGTGACAAGTAGATTCTTCATATTCAGGTTGAAAGTTATATTTCTTTAGTAATATAATCCCAGAAGTGACATCCATCACTTTTGCCATATTCTATTTGCATACACTAGTAGGGGGTGCTAAGGGCAGGTCCGCCTAGTTCATGCCCACCCCTTCACCCTCTCCAGGACACAAGTATATTGTCCATAGAAACTGAAAATTGCCTGTCCCAGTCCACCATAGATTGGCATGAGAACTCCTCCAGCGACTGAGGTCAGACCGATCGAACCTGCTGCTATCACCACAACTTGTGCCCACCTGCACACATCAGTGAAGATCTGAGGATTAGCCTGCCCAGCCCATTGCAGTCACTGCTAACACCAGTGCAAACTGTATGGGTCTCAGAAGGTAGTCCCACCACTCTTACTTCCATCACTGATGGCACACCCACAGCCCAGGGAATTGAAAACAAATACATCTGCCTGGCCCACCACTACCATTTATAGCACCTGAGCAAGCCACCTGGAGGCCCAAGAATCAATCTGCCTGGACCTGCTAAAATCTGTGCCATCATATGCCAACCTGGGACCCAAGAACAGGCATGCTCAGCCCACTATTACCCACACTGGATTCCAAAGACTGGCTCACTTGACATCTCAATCCCAGAAAAACTTCACCACAGTCTTTGCCAACAACCATACCCTAAACCATCAAGAAAATCAAACACTTCTAACACAACCAAATATATCATACAGAGACTACACTAATGAATGGACCCAGAATCAGTGTTAAAGTGTCCTACTGAAGCAATACCATAGATACATTATCAGAAAAAAGCTCTCCCCTATGAAGGCAAATTTGAAAAATTGGAAAAAAGTGATTGTTACACCCGATGCATAGATAGTAATGTAAGGATACAGAAAACATGAAAATACAAGGAAATATGATACCATCAAAGGAACACAATAATTATCTAGCAATAGGTCTCAATCAAAAAGAAATTTATAAAATCTAGAAAAAATAATTCAAAATATTAACATTAAAGACATCAGTGAGATATAAGAGAATACTAAAAAGTAATATAAAGAAATTAAAAAAATCAAGATTTAAATGAAAAATTTACAAAAGAGATAGATGTAAAAAGTTACCAAACAAAAATTCCGGAATAGAATAACTCATTGAATTAAATAACAAATTACTTGCAAAATTTTAATAGTAGACTACTAGGTCAAGCAGAATAAAGAATTTCAGAACTTAAAGACAAGTCTTTTCAAATCAAACCGAAATAAAGAAAAAGGAATATAAAAGAATGAGCAAAGCCTAGGTAATATATGGGATACCACAGAGTGATCAAATGTTCAAAATTTTGATGTCTAAGAAGTTGAAGAGAAAATGAAAGAGTTGGAAAACCAATATACTGAAATAATAGATTAAAACTTCCCAAGTCTTGCAAGATATTTAGACATCAAAATACAAGCTCAGAGATCCCCAAATGGACACAGTTTATGGCACATAATAGTCCAACTGTCAAAAGGTACAGACAAAGAGAATTCTGAAAACAGCAAGAGAAAAGCATTAGTCAGTTATAAAGTCACCCTTTTTATACCAAGAGTGGATTTCTTAGAAGAAACCTTTAGAGTCAGAAGAGAATGGGATGGTATATTCAGAGTGCTGAAAGAAGAAACAAACTGCCTGACAAGGATCCTATACTTAGCAAAGTTACCCTACGTAAATGAAAGAAATAATGTCTTTCTCACACAGACCAAAGTTAAAGGGATTCACTACACTGGTCTTACAAGAAATGCTTTAGGGAGTCCTGTACCCAACAGTGAATGAACAATATCTACCATCATGAAAACATAATAATATCAAAACCACTGATAAGCAAACACACAAACAAGGAAGAGAAAAGACTCAAAAGTTATCACTACAGAAAAACCCCAAACCACAATGATTAACAATGAAGAGGAAAAAAGAAACAAAAGATTTGCAAAACAATCAGAACTCAATTAAGAAAATGAGAAGAATAAGTGTTAAAATATCAATTAAAAACTTTGAATGTAAATAGAGTATGCTCTCCACTTAAAAAACTGGCTGAATGAATTTTTAGAAAAATAACTCCACTGTATCCTAACTATAATAAATTCATCTCACCTGTAAAAACACTGGAAGTAAAGAAATAGAAAAAGATACTACATGCAAATGTAAACCAAAAGCAAGCAGGAATAGCTACACTTATCAGATGAAACCGACTTTAAATCTAAAACAGTAAAAAGGGACAAAGATGTTAATTATATAGTGACAAAATGATTAATTCAGCAAGAGGATACAATAATTCTAAACATAAATGCACCCAACATCAAAGTACCAAAATACATAAAGCAAATAATATTAGATTTAAAGGGACAGAGAGAGATTCCAATAGAAGAATTGTCAGGAACTTCCCCACCACATTCCCACTCTCAGAATTAGGTAGATCATCCAGAAAGAAAATTTACAAAGAAACATTTGATTTAAACTGCATGATCAACCACATGGACCTACCACACATATAGAACATTTCATCTAACAGTTACAGAATTCACATTCTTCTCATAAACACATGGAACATTCTTCAGGATAGATCAAATGTTAGGATACAAAACTAAGTCTCAATGAATGTTAAAAAATCAAAATTATATCAAGCATTTTCTTAGACTACAATGAAATTCAACTAGAAGTCAATAACAAGATTTGAAAATTTCACTTTGGAAACTGTACAAATGCATGGGAATTAAAGAGCATGCTCTTGAATGACCACGAAGTTGAGGAATAAATTGATAAGAAAATCAAAAAATACCCTGAAACAAGTGAAAATGGAAACACAACATATCAAAACATATGGAATATAACAAAAGCAGCGCTAAAAGGGAAGTTTGTAGCAATAAATGCCTACATCAAACAAATAGAACAATTGTAAATAAACAATCTAACGATGCACCTTAAGGAACTAGAAAAATAAGAACAAATCAAACCGCAAATAAGTCAAAGAAAATATATGCTAAAGATCAGAGCATAAGTAAATAAAATGGTGATGAAAAACATACAAAGAATCAGAAAAACATAATGTTATTTTTAAAAGGATAAAATTAATAAAATATTTTCTCTCTTTTATTCTTGGTTACTCTAAACTAACCAAGAATAAAGGAGAGAAAATAAATAAACAAAATCAGAATGAAAAAGGCATTACAATTGATACCACACAAGTTAAGAAAGATCATCAGAGGCTATTATGAACAAATATACCCTAACAAACTGTAATACCTACAGGAGGTAGACAAATTCCACATACAATCCTACCAAAATTGAATCAGGAAGAAATAGAAAACCTGAATAAACCAGTGATGAGTAATAAAATTGAATCAGTAATAAATAGTCTCCCAACAAAGAAAAGTTCAGGAGCAGATTCTGAATTCTACCAAACATTCAGAAAAGAACACCAATTATCTTTAAAATATTCCAAAAAATTGAAGAGGAGAGAATTCTCCCTGACTCATTCTATGACGCCAGCAGTGAAGATTCCTCCAAAGACTGAGAAGTGACTGTTATACACACCTACAGTGATCTCATTTTTGTCAAAGGTGTCAAGAACATACACTTGGGAAAAGACAGTCTCTTCAATAAATGGTGCTGGGAAAATTGGATATCCATATGCCAAAGAATGAAACTAGATTCCTGTCTCTGGCCACATACAAAAATTAAATGGATTAAAGACTTAAATCGAAGACCTCAAACTATGAAACTACTACAAAAACAAACAAACAAACAAACATCAGGAAAAATCTCCAGGACATAGATCTGGGCAAAAATTTTCTGAGTAATATCTCAAAAGCATAGGCAACCAAAGCAAAATGGACAAATGGAATCACATCAAGTTCAAAAGCTTTTGCACAGCAAAGGAAACAATTTACTTCAGGGTGGCAAGTTTCCCAAACACCTGGGAGGTCCAGATGTGCTGTCCAGTAGCGGGGACGAGCATTAGAAACATTAGAAGCCTACCTGAAACTCTATTGTACTGTGGCTAAGCTGGCACTCAAACCAAAAGACACCGTCTTTTACATTCTTCTCTACTCTTTCCAAAGGGAGAGGAGCCTCCCCCTGTAGTCACTGCCATCACAGGCCACGAGAAGGGAGTATTGCATTCTACTCAATGTTCCTTTAAGGCCCAGGGACTCTTAAATCAGCTTATGGTGAATGCTGCCTGGCCTGGGACTCACCCTTCAGGGAAGTGGGCTACTCTCTGGCCCAGGGCAAGTTCAGACGTGCTGTCCAAGAGTCAATTCCTGGAATTGATGGAATCGAGGATTCTAACAGCGCACTTAGTGCTCTACCCCCCTGTGGTTGTGCTGGTACCTACGGTGCAAGACAAAGTCCACTTTAATTTTCCCTGTGCTTTTCTCAAGCAAAAGGAATGTCACCTCATAGCCATCACAGCTGATTATGTGCTAAGTCTCCCATGAAGTGGGTAATTCTCAGAGGCTCACCCAAGTCCCTTGACTTAGTACCTGGGCATCAGTGCTGGTTATTCAGGGCCCAAGGGCTCTTCAGTTAGCAGATGATGAATGCTTCCAGGACTGGGCCCTTCCCTTCAAGGCAGCAGATTATCTAGAAATGTGTGTGTGTGTGTCTAGAAATATAGGCAAGGTGGTAGGGCTTGGAACAGGAACCTCTTACTCTTGCCATTTTGCTATCCTACTGTGGCTGAGCCGGTATCCAAGATGCAAGACAAACTCCTCCCCACTCTTCAGTCTCTTCTCTTAAGTAGAAAGAAAGGGTCTGTTTTGAACCTACAAGCTTTGCAGCCTGGAGTTAGGAGGAGAGGTGATGTCAGCACTCCCTTAGCCACCACAGCTGGTGATTCTGTAGATCTCATTCTGCACCCCCAGCCACTGTCCACTGGGCCCAGTTCAGCACTAGGACTCACCTTGGCTATGAGTTACAGTCCTTGTGGCCTAGACTGTCTTGCAAGTTTATTTAAACAACAGAGCACTTTAGCCTGTCGTGGTGAGGTATGCAGAAATTCAAGTTCCAATCACTGGGATTGGAAATTCCCCTCTGACTTAGGCTGCTTTAAATCCTCCATGTGTGGGCAGATTTCAGCTGAGGATAAACCAAAAATAAAATTCTAAGCCTTCCAACCATCTGAATGGAGTCCTCCTCTCGGCAACTACATTCCAAGCCTAACCTGAGGGACTGGTTCAGGCCATGATCGTGGGCAGGAGTCAGACATGCCTCATTATACCCTATCCCTTTTGCAATTACTGATAGAATAGAGTCCTTAAGTTTGATGTGAAGCATTTACAATCTATTCTCTCTGAAGCCTGATGCCTGGAAGCTTCATCTGCATGGTAAAACTTTGTTTTCCACAACTTCTTTCCAATATAACCCAGACATTACTTTCTACTGATTCTAGGTCTTTAGATAATAACTTAACTTTTTCAACCAATTTCCATTAGAAAAATTTTAAATCAATCTATGACCTGGAAGCACCATCCCTGTCACCCCCAGCTTCCAGTTGTCCTACCCTTCCAGACTGAACCAATGTTTGTACCTCTTACATGTAATTGATTGATGTCTCATGTCTCTCTAATACATATAAATTAAGCTGTACCCCAACCACCTTGGACACATGTTCTCAGGATCTCCTGTGTCATAGGACATTAGTCACTCATATTTGGCTCAGAATAAATCTTTTCAAATATTCTACAGAGTTTGACTCTTTTCACAGACGTGAGTTTGGTCTGGTTTTTCTTCAGGCTCTAATAGGACAGTGCTGAGTTTGATGTCTCACAATTGCTGTACTTTCCCTCTCATAGGCACTCAGAGATGCTCTCTGCACCACACTGCTGCTGCTGTAGGTGGGCGAGGGCTGGCGTCAGCGATTCAAGACTGTTTGTTCTGTCTTTTCAGTGCCTCTTTCAGTGAATCAGAGTTAAATCCAGGAACTTTGAGGGCTCATCTGACTTTTGGTTCTTTTAAAGGGTTTTTTTCTGAGTAGATAGTTGTTAAACAGGTGTCCCTGCAGCAGGGGGACAATTGGTGGAGACTTCTATTCTTCCATCTTGCTCTGCCTCTCAGAAAATTCCCTACAAAATTAATCTGTGGAAGTCCTGAAACAGTACTTCAGAATTTGAATGTATTTGGAGATAGGATCTTTAATAAGGTAATTAATATGCCTGAAGATTTTTATTTATCTAATTTATCATTAATTTATTCATTTATTCAAGTAGCACCATTTAACAAACCTTCCTCGTCTTCCAACCTCTAGTTATTGTACCACCAATGGAGACCTCTTTCTATACTTGACAATTCTTAAATTTTCACTTCAGTCATGAATTAAACTTGCATATTTGAGAATAGACGTGGACTCCTCAGACTCTGATTATGTAAATCCTTTCATAGTACCAAATATTCTAGCCATCTCTAGATCAACAATCCAGTTATTTCTTTAACTCAAACTAGGTCCATGGTAACATGTGAGATATGGCTGAAATCTTTAACTTGTCATAAGCAAGGACATCACATGTTTGGAAGTGCAACAGGTGTGACATACAAATGAGGCTTTAAAAAGGAACCAGTAAAAAGCAAGCTCTGAAATGTTATAATCACTCCAACCCTAACCATTCAGACATAGGCTGTGGAATGAACAAATGCAGAAGACAGAACCGTGGGGAAAACGTGTTTATTTTTATTATTTCAGGCTCCGGTGACTGAGAGATGGGTATGGTACTGAAGATTATCGATGCAAAGTCAACAGAGAAGAGAGGGTTTGAATTGAGTTGGCGAGATGCTCCAGTTTAATTTTTGACTCTGTAGTAAATTGCAGGACCACTTCTATGTGTCCATTTTCCAGTGCTTCTAGTTTTTGAACTTGCAGACAAAGGAAAGCTTTTCCTCACAAGACACATCCTTCCATCCCTTGAATCCTACAACACAATGAGAAGAGTCAGAATGAGGGGGTTTGAAAGGAGTGTGGCCCCTCTCTGGATCTAGGACTCAAGACAAGGAACAAGGAAAAACACTTCACCATTTCCTGGACGAAGAGCTCACCTCATCTCTACTCCAGTTCCTATGTTCATCCCCAGAGCGAAGCAGGAGGGAATGGTAAACAGGTAGACGGATTCCCTGCCTCTTACCTGAGCTTGAAGTCAGGCTTGCACAGTAGCCAGGATTGATACTACTCGGGGATCCAGTGACCCAGGATTTGTAGGAGACCAGGGAACCATTGCTCCAGTGTCAGCGGCGGTTCTAAATGGAGAAAGGCCAGAACAGGGAAAGAGGTGACTTGGAAAAAAGAAACACCTGGCCTGGGCGTATATTCAGTAACAGGCCAAACATACAGCAAGAATAAACCTTTTTTTTCCCCATGACTAGAACATCTTTTCCTCGGCTTTTGCTCTAAGCATCTCCTTTCCTGGAATGTCCAGTTCTCTCCCACAAAATAATAAATGTTCTGAAGTTGATATGAAAAAAATAAAAGCTCATTATAGAACGCGGTTTCTTAATTTTCTCTCCTGAGACCCATGACCCTCATATTCACCATATCATTGGTTGCCCATTAGCTGTCAGTGTATTGTTTAGTATAACACCAGGCTCCCAAATGCCGTCAGTAGATTGTCCTCCACTAGCCTCTTTTTACATATACTCTACAAAGAGATATTGTTCAAGACAGACAGTAATAAGTAAAAGGTGGCATATAAAGATGCTTTCCTAGAAGTAGTAGAATGAGCTTGTGTGTAAATGAATGCCCAGGGCACTCAGGATATACAGGTTCCACTCATCTCTCCAACCACCTACACTGAATCTCACTGCCTCATACGTCATAGAATCTATAAAGACATCCTTTTTATTAAGAATAAGAAAGGATAAAAGCTGTTTCTAGAGTTCCCAAACCTTGGACTTCCTCTTTCTTCTCAAAATTGATAATCGAGAGCTAAAATAGGCTGTAGACTGACCTTTTTGGGGTCATAGTGGCCAATCCAGATATTACTGACGTCAGTGCTACTTTCCTTAATCAGTGAGGCCACGAAGGCACCCTCGGCCTGGGTGAGCACAGACACCAGGTTGCCTGAATTCATGTTCTGGCAGTAGAGCTGTTGGAGAGGAAAATGGAGCACTCAGTGGAGGTGGAAAGTGTGAAGGATATACTGAGCCATTATAGAAGGTGTGACAGCTAAAAGACAGCACAGAAATGTCCCTGATGATGCTGTCACTGACAACCAGCATCTCTGTGCTGAATGATGGGATAAAGTAGATTGAAAAGTTTTGAGCTAATGACTGGATAAGGAGGGGATTAGTCTCATATCAGCCACTGAATACACTGGAGAGTGGCAGCTTCCCCTCCCTTCATGAGCCTCCCTTCCCACACTGCTCTCCTCACTCACATCTGCATCAACCCAGGTCTCAAGGTCTTCATTAAAGTAGTAGCAGTAGGATCCATAGGCATTGGTGCCTTCTGGGCAGCTGATTCAGGCCTGGGGCAACTCTGTCTGGACCTCTCGGCCTTAAACAGAAGGAACAATTAAGAAAGACCCTCAGAGCAGGGCAAAGGCTGGATGGTGAGGTATGAGCTTCTGAGGTTCCTATACAGGAACAGAAAGATGTAGTTAGTAGGTCATGGATGATTGGTCACTTCTGCCCTCCTGCACCATGCCTCTTCTCTCTCAAGATGTCTTTACTCAAGACAAGAGCACAAAATTAATAGGCTAATGAGGCTCAGGCATTTTCTGCCTTACAGGACTCAGGCTTCTGCCTTTCTCATGCCTGACTGGTTTCTCTACACACAAAGCTCCTCTCAGTTCCCCATTCCACTAATGACTGTCTACATACAGACATCCCCAAACCCCCATCATGAATAGAGTTAATATGATAAACCAGTGCCAACTGCAGTGGTCACTGATAAAGGCTCATGCTGAGTTCCATCTCTAACTCCCCACTGAGGTGAGGAAGTTTGTGAATGGAATAAGATCGGCAATAAAGATCACTGAACAACACAAAACAACCCCTGATGTTGACTCTGCTTTTTCCCAAGTGAACCCATATGCATGAGGATGGAGTGAAGGCTTCAGGGTTGGGGTTGTGGGAGGTGTGAGGGAAAAAAAATCTCACCTTGGCTCAGAGTCAGAAACATCAGGCAGGAGATCAGCATGAAGCATGCATTGGTCTGAGCCATGCTGAGCAGCAGTGATTCTCTTGCTTAAGGGGCAAATGAGAAATCTCTATAGGAGAACACAGAGAAGAGAGTTTGAGCAGTGAAGAGCAGTGCATAGTTACCGTCCTTATAGCTTCCTTTCTCTGAATTCCTGATGGCAGCAAGGTCACCTGAGATACCCACACCCTCAAAATTTCTCTGTACAGTTCGGAGATTATACAGATCCTATAACCCAGAAACAGGTTCGTCTACTGCTTAGGCTTCATTACTGCTGAGATCTTTTGGTTAGAAAGTTATCCTGAAAGTTCCCCAAGATGAAAGAGGAAGAACCCATGTTAGAGTTGCCCTCCTCCTATAATACCCACTTACCCGTTTCCTGGGTCTGAAGTGGCTTATTGGACCAGGCACTGGTCAGAGGTTTATTTCAAGGTCTGAGAAAAGAGCTGCATAAATTAAGCAAGAGGTGGGGCGAGGATTGAGGATCAGAGGGTCTACTTAGGGCACTGAGATGGAGAGATTCTGGCAACAGAAATAGTTTCTTCCTAGAACACACTGGGAGTGAATACAAATGACATCAGCTTACCACAAACAGATTGGCAAACTGTCCAAGTGCAAGTCAGGCTTTTCCCTTCCTCAGCAGCTACCAGGTGCCCAGTTTCTATGACCTTTAGCAGTTCTAGAAAGAGCAGAGGAGTAGATTTCCTTACGCTCTCTGTAAATATAGGGTCCTTTCTTTGATATTAAGCACAGGTAGTGGTGGAGAAGAGTTGGCAGAGTCCACATGATTAAGCACAATTTGCTGGTTGCTTGGTTTGTTCTTCTATTTCTTTTCTTTTCTCTTCTTTTGTTTTCTGTTTTTGTTTTTTGTTTTTTTTTCTTTAGGCCAGAGTCTTATTCTGTCACCCAGGCTGGAGGACAGTGGTGTCATCTCAGCTCACTGCAACCTCTGTCTCCCAGGTTCAAGCGATTTCCTACCTCAGCCTCTTGAGTAGCTGGGATTACAGGTGCAGGCAACCATGCCAGACCAATTTTTTGTATTTTTTGTAGAGGCAGGGTTTCACCATGTTGGCCAGGCTGGTCTCACACTCCTGACCTCAAGCAATCTGCCTGGCTTCACCTCCCAAAGTGCTGGAATTACAGGCATGAGCCACCACACCCTGCCATTCTTCGATTTCTTTTCAAGTTCAGGAACCTCACAAGACCTACTTCAGATGGCAAGCCTTCAGAGTTACATATATGTAAACCAGTATGTCCAGCCAGGTTTTAGTATAAGTAGCTAAGCAGGTGGAAACTGTACAGTGAGCTAATGCCTAAGAAAGCTCAAAGTAGCTGGATATGAGGTTAGTCTTCATTGAAGACTTTGATATGAAATTAACAATCTCTTAGAGTGAAGTCACAGATGATGTGATGAAATTGAGAATTTAGCAGAATCATTTGAGTATTTGGTGAAATTATCAAAAAAAACAATGCAGAATGGAATATTAGGAAATAAAAACTAACCTGAATGTTCACAGAGAGACAGGTGTATCAATTGGCATAAATAAATGATGTATTATAAGGTACTAAACCCATTAAAGCAAATAACCTAGATAATTATCAACATGGCTCTTTCAAAAACATAATGTCAAAGACAAAAATGTCAGTTCCAGGAAGTTATAAACTATTTAATACAATGCATAGATGCTTTAAAAAGATAGAGATTAATATTGTATGATATATACTGGTCAATTCACATGTAGTTTAAAGAATAAAAATCTGAAATTCAATAATACATATAACCACTTATTTATTTGCATAATTTAGAGTGAGTTGTTAAATCTTTCCCTTGTTTTATAAAAGGTAAAAGTTTTAAACAAAGATGACAAACATTAATACTATTTATTCCAAATGATAGCTTTATACATAGTTGTTAAATTAGTCCATTTAATTTCTGCATTTACTAAAATGAATTATGCTTTCTAAAAAGCTCATTACCAGGGATAGAAGTCTTTCTTATTTCTATAAATAAGAGGTTAAGTAATACTCTATAGAGTCACGAAAGGATACAGTAGGGAGGAATTAAGTATATTTGGTACCATCACAGGTTGATATGGTAAAAAGCAAAGACACAATTAATTAAACAAAAATTAAACCAAGTAAAACATTTTGTGGCATTTCTTAAAAATATAAGAGTTCATCTACATTTCAAGAACACTCCAAACAAGGAATGACTTTCCAGGTATAAAAGATCTGATACCTTATATATATTATTGCTAGTGTGATATAAAAGATAGATATAAAATAAACAGTAATTGAGAGAGTACTCTCATAAAAACCTTTATTGCCCTAAATAGCTCTATACCTGTTGAGATACTTACCTCTATTGCTTGCATATATGACTGGCCGAATTCCACATTCAAGACCAAAAAAAATTTAGGACATTTACTGGCAGCCACTTTGGTTCCAAAGTGATGCCTTTTTCAAGGAAGCCGTGGTTCCTATTCCTTCAATGCTTATCTTATTTTCCTCAGTAAGCCCAGGTTCTTTGTTCTGACTGAGTTTTACGACATTCCCATAAGCTCATTTAAGTCTTTTTTTTTTTTTTTTTTTTTGAGATGGAGTCTTGCTCTGTTGCCCAGGCTGGAGTGCAGTGGCACAATCTCAGTTCACTGCAACCTCCACCTCCTGAGTTCAAGCAGTTCTCCTGCCTTAGTCGCCCGGGTAGCTGGAACTAAATGCGCATGACACCTTGCCCAGCTAATTTTTGCACTTTTAGTAGAGACAGGGTTTCACCATGCTGGCCAGGCTGGTCTCGAATTCCAGACCTCGTGATCCACCCACCTCGGGCTCCCAAGTGCTAGGATTACAGGTGTGAGTCACTGCGCCTGGCCCATTTAAGTCTTTTTCTACCAAACTCACTTTGAAAGTCTTCTCATAGATGGAAATCATTACCCTGAACATCCAGTGTTAACGTAGCCTCAAGTGGGGCAATGTCTTGATATGCCTTAATAAGGCTTAGGAAGTTTCAAGGCTATGGCTGATCTTTGGTGCTTTTGACCATCTCCTTGTAGATATTCCCTGGTTCCCGCCCTTGTGGTAAAGATTTTACACTTATGATGGAGAGATAATCTCCCTCTGTGTTTGATACTTTGCAGGCATGTGAATACTGCAAACATTAGACCTAAGAGGAAATTCGCTGAAGTAGTATCAGGTTCACTGACGACTTCCATGGTCTCCTTGTGCTCTGCAGTGTAAGAAATCCTCCTTACACCTTAGCCTCCTGTGCTTCACAAGAAAGCTCTAGTTCATTTAACACAAGCTTTCACTGCATGTTCTTTATGCCAGGTACTATTCTAAATGTTTTACAAATAAGAACCCACTTAATCCCATGACATTCTGAAAATACAGGTGCTATTTGCAACTATATTTAAGATATGAAGAAACTGCAGATGAGAAATGGCTTAAGTAATTCACTTAATATGAAACAGCTACTATGTATGGAAGCAAAATCCAAACATAAGCATTAAGTTTTGCTTTAAGATCATTTAGTTATCTCAACTATCTTTCTGAATTCCCTTGATTTATCTCCACATTCAATCCATCCAGCTCTCCCAGAGTTTTGATTGATTTCACCAAATAACTAAATTATAAAGAATAAGACATTGCATTTGTTAGCACAACAGGGTAACTATAGAAAAAGATAATTTAATTGAATGTTTTAAAATAATGTAGAAAGTATACCCTGATGTGATTATTAGGCATTGAATGCTTGTAATAAAATATCACATGTAACCCATAAATACATACACCTACTATGTACCCAGAAAATAAAAATAAATAAGTAAGTAAATAACCACTTAGCAATCATAGTCATACCACAAGCCCCAAAAGAAGAACTTCAAAGGTTAATAAATGTAAGATACAAGCACCCGATCCTTAACCCATAATTTAATTCGACTTTTGTATATATTAGCATGACAATCATGTTTGTGTGTGTGTTTGGCACACAGGGAGCTGTTCTTCACCCTCTTTAGCGCAGATAGGAACAAACCTCACCAGAAGTCACACAACAAAAGGGTCAGAAAATTTGAAGTTTTGATGGAATCTTAGAAGGTTAGAAAGCAAGTCAGGGTCTCTTTTCTCCTTTCCTCATGTCTCAGCACTTGTCCATGGAAATAGAAGCCACAAAAACACTAAGAAAAGTCTAAACTCTTATAGAAAACCATCCATGATCTCTTAAAGTCTTGCATCCCTAAAGAGTTAGAAACCCACAGGTTAACAAGATTCCACTTATTTACTTTATTTAATAGGACTATGGAGTCTCAGAAAAGTTGTAAATTCCTCAAATGCAAAAAGAGAAGCTATTTTCCTTTAGAGCCCTCCCTGTAAAATAAGTATTGAATTTAAATTTCAAGCTGAGAGCAAGAAGAGAAGTTCACAGGCATTGTAAAGGGCACTGACACAAGTTCAGCATTGGTGGGGGGGGAGCTCTTCCGGGCAAACCCAGGAATGGTCATTCATGAGGTCCTTTCTCATAAACAGCTTGGTAAACTCTACAAGTCGGAAGGCAGGCTTTGTCCTTCCACAGCAGTAATCAGATGCCCAGTTCCCATGGCCCTGAGCCGCCCAGGAAGAAGAAGAGAAATTCCAGGAATAGTGATGATGGGTATGAAGGGAGGAACCTTGGGAGAAGGAGGAGTGAGTGTTTGAGACGGGAGCAGGCCCATCTGTGGGACAAGGGAGGCAGCAGGACAAGATGTGGAGCATCCTGCTTGGGGCAGTGGGGAAAGGGAGGGACGGAGTTCATGGCATGCTAACATCATTTACCATGGAGGCTCCTCTCTTGACCAGGCATGTCCCAAAAGGAACCTATGGAAAGAGAAATTGCAATGGAAGAAGCTCAAGGGTTCTGGAGACTGCACCTTACACCTCACTTCCCCAAATTAATAAATAAACTCTAATGCCCCAAATTAATGAATCAACTCTAATGCCTCTTATGAAATGTTGCCTGATACAATGAGAAGAAAGAGGAGGAGGAGAGTGATGATGGTGATGATGCATTCAGCAAAAACACTGCTGACTTTCTGCTAAGCACATAACAGTGATGATTAAAGCTTAAACTATAATTCCTCTCTGTACTTGCACAATGCCTTCAAATACACTTTCCTAGTCTAGAATATTTCTGTTTATATTTTAATTTTTATGTTCTGAGTAATATTTTTACATGTGTTAAATATGTTAACTTAAAAAAAAACTCTGCATTGAACATAAATAAATACCTTAAGCATCAAAACTTAAAGTGACTTGCCCAAGGTCACAAAGTAATTACAGAAAGTAGCGCAGCCAGAATTTAGGTCCAGTGAATCGGACACCAGGGTCTGTATTCTTTATCTGTGTGTTCTATTGCCCACCCTTCAAAAGCTGTAAAATTCTAAAACAACTAGAAAGAAGGGAATGTTATAAGTAGATGGGATCACATGTGATTAAACTGTCCCTCTCATAAGAGGACAGTTGTTCAGAGAATTTAAGTATCTGAACTACTATCCAGCAGTGGTGAGAAAAACAGTAACTTTAATCTACTTCTCAGCTCTCTGTTTCTTCCACCCCTTTGCTCTCTCTTTTTTCTGCAGACTCCAGCAGCTATTTTACTCATGGTTATTTTGTAAAAGCTTCCCATCCACAACGTCCTCTCCATAGGAAACCTGGAGTGATTGCCATATCCTCCTATGGGTGTCTACAGTCTCAAGTTTCCTGACCACTCTCCCACTTCCTCCGTTTACATACCTCACAGACAGATGAAGTCAAACTCAGTTTGTGAACACATTGTCTCTACTTCCTAGTCTTTGGGTCAGTTAAATAACCAACTGAGGTTGCTGACCAGGTTTGATTTCTTTTCATTTCTTCTTTTTTTTTTTTTTTTTTTTTTTTGATTTCCTAGGAGGAATTATTCTGGCAAGGACTATTGTCAGCTGTCCACTGTAAGCCTATGGGCTGGAAGGCCAAAATTGGTTTGGGAAAAAAAATACAACACTTTTGATCTTCAAGAGATAAGTAAATTACCCTTTGTAATGAGAAGAGAAAAATATAGTTTAGAGCTCTGACTTACATGAGGTATGCAAAATGTATCAGGCCCAGAGAGGCATGAGTGTGGAACTTCAATCATGCCCCCTCACACCCATGCCTATGGGCAACTGTTTAAGCATATTTAGTTCCTGACTAGCTGTCTCACTTCTTATCTTCACATCAGTGATATTTTTTACACAAACTACAATGTATAATCTGTCAATAGCCTTTGCTATTAATGTAAACTCTTGATAAAGAACTTAGAAACTGCCTCTTCTTTTTTCCTTTAAAAACCCACTGATAACTGCTGCTAACTGGAACATATATTCAGGGAAACTTGAATTTATGCTCTCAGGTTGTAGTCCTCAAACTTGGCCCAAATAAACTCTCTATTTATATTAATTTTGCCTAATTCAACCCCAGAGATTACCTAAAACAGGCATGCTAAATATAAGCAGGAAAGAGAAAATAAAATATCTGTTTTCTATTTTCCTTCAATACATTCTCCTTTTTGGCTAAATCAATCACTTGGCAAAATTCTTCCTCCAAGTAAAACTAAAAATCAAAAATTCCTGCATTTCCTATAATACCCAGCTTCAGTGAGCTTTGGCCATAATATTCCAGTCTATGAGAGCTGCGGCATCGCTTGTTCCCAGAAAAGCCATGGGGGCCCAAACCCTGCCCCTGTCTGTGCCGATGGTGGGACTTGGAGCCAAAACAGAAAATTCTCAAACCTCAGGATTTAATGTTATTTTTTTGGTAGGGGTTTGGATTTAGTTGGAACCTGTTAATTCTTTTTATTTTCTGTCCCTGTCTTTTGTTAGGGAATTGTCTATCCTATGCTTATCCCACCATATATTTTAGAAACATATAATTTGTTCGATTTCACAGCTGGAGGGGCATCTTCCTCAGAATGAATCATAACCTGAGTCTTACATATATCCAATTTTGATGATATTTAGATGAGAATCTAGACCATAGACTTTTAAGATTATGTTAGAATGAGTTAAGACTGGGAACTATTGGGTTAAAATGAAAGCACTTTATATGTGAGAAGTACATGAGTTTTGGGGGTGCCAGAGGCAGGATGCTATAATTTGAATGTTTGTCCCTTCAAAAATCCATGTTGAAATTTAATTCCCACTGTGACAGTGTTAACAGATGAGACCTTTAAGTGGCAATTAGGCTATGAGGGCTCTAAAGAACAACTCCCATTTCCTTAAACACACACACACACACACACACACACACACACACACACACAACTATCATGATAGCATATGTAAAGGAAAATTTAACTTGTAGAGTAAGGACTGGGTGCTTAATATCTTAAATTGTATTCTTTTTTGAGCTCTTCTTATGGGGCCTCTGGCCATGGCCATGACCAATGGGTGGTTATATATTGAAATTAGGCCTCAGAGAGCTAGATTCGTTGAATAGTGCCTGGCATAAAGAGCATAGTTCGTGTTAAATAAACTGAAGCTTTCTTGTGAAGCAGAAGAGGCTAATTTGTAAGGAGGTTTCTTTATATCTGCATGACACAGCAGACCATGGAAAGTTCTTGGTGTATCGGGTACTTCTTCAGCTCCTTTCCTTTCCAGTCTAAAGTCTGCAGACAGGCTATTATTCACATGCCTGCCAAGAGATTTAAACAAGAGAGAGATTCTCTCTCTGTAATAAAAATCTGTTAAAAGGTGGCAAACAGGGAACAGTTGATAGCAGGTGGCCAATAGCATCAAAAATAAGCCACAGTTTTGAAACTTTCTAAGCCTTATTGAGGTTTATCAAGAAATTGCCTGCACTTGGGGACATATTAACACTAGATGTCCAGTTTACCCCTTTCCAACTAGGTGAAGAATAACAGAGGAAATAGATAGGAAAGACGTAAAATGAGCTTTTTAGAATCTTGCAAAACTAGTTCAGAGGACAGGACCTTCAGAATCCTGAAGACAAGGAGATATATATGGCTTCCTTGAAAAAGGCATCACTTTGGAATCAAAGTGGTTGCCAGTAAATGTCCTCAATTTTACTACCTGCATGTGGAATTTGGCCAGTCACATATGTGAACAATAAGGGTTAGTTATCTAAATGGGCAAATAGCTATTGGGGGCAATAAACATTTTATGAGAGAGTTGTGTCAATTGTTATTTGTTTTAAAAGGCTTTTATGTCAGGCTAGCCACAATGTGTTTTATTATGTATTTGAAAGTATTAGATCTTTTGTACCTGAAAAGTCATCGTCTATTTGAAGTCTTCTTGATGCAAAGAAAAACTCTCATTTAAAAAATACAGCAAATAATTTTTTGTGTTACTTTTAAAATATCAACCCAACACAGTGGCTCCTCCCTGTAATCCCAACACTTTGGGAGGCTGAGGCAGGCAGACTACTTGAACCCAGGAGTTTGAGACCAACCTGGGCAACATAGAAAAACCCTGTCTTTACTGAAAATACAAAAATTAGCCTGGCATGGAGGTGTGAGCCTATACTCCCAGCTACTCGCCCAGCTGAAGTAGGCGAATGCTTGAGCTCAGGGGCTCAAGACTGAAGTGAGCCATGATCGAGCCACTGCACTCTAGTCTCAGTGACAAAGAGAGATCCTATCTCGAAAATAATGATAATAATAATAATTGCTTGTTTCATTTTGGCAAGATATGCCTCTGGTAATAAGTATACTAGACTTCTTTCTTCTTCATCTCTTTGTAACTCTGCATAATATGATTGAAATTCTTATTTACAGAAAAAAAAACCTCATCTTTCTCTGGTTATAAGCTTTTAAGAAAACAGTATTTTTAGAAAATTCTGAAATAAATTGGAATAATTTGATGAACACTTTTGAACCTATTAGACTAAACAGTATTGACCTCTGTCATCTATGTTTAAAATGATTGTTGTAAAGAAAAAATATTATATAATCTCCAGAAAAACAGTATGAAACTTTTTTGTATAGCATTTTATTATGGATTTATTTTACTTGAAACTACATGGGAATAGATTATTAATATAAATAATTAGCCTTTTAAAAAGCATATTTAATATTATTAGTTTGTAAATTTTTGCAATTGACTGTGTAAATGCAACACTATGCTTTTGAAATGAGTTCATGTTTAAGCTTATTTAATTTAACTGCTGTTAGTATTTCAAAATATATTATTTAGCCATTTATCCCAATTGATATAACCATCTCTATTTCTGTGAACATTTTCGTTAGTTTTTCAACAGAATTTTTAATTCCATATTTGCTCTTATTCCTTGAATCTGAATGGATATTTAATGGGAATTTCAGTAAGCATTTAATTCTACATCACCTGCTGTAACTTCACAACAACAGAGAGTTGACTTCAAACCAACAACTTTATATTCCACTACTTTGAACTTACTTAGGTATCAGCTCCCTGCAGTTCCCACCTGCTTGGACTTTGAGAACATTGGTATCATGCTAGTTACTCATGCTCAAACCTTGCTGGAAATGCTGGTTTAAACTTATGTAACTACTAACCCTTGTGATATGGTGTGGCTCTATGTACCCACTCAAATCTCATTTCAAATTATAATCCTTATAAATCCCCATGTGTGGAGGAAGGAACCTAGTGGAAGGCTATTGGATCATCAGGGTAGTTTCCCCCATGCTGTTCTCATGCTAGTGAGTGCATTCTCACAAGATCTGATAGTTTTTAAGGGGCTTTTCCCCATTCACTCTCTCTTGCTTGCCTGCTTCCTTGTAAGACATGCTTTGCTTCCCTTTCACCTCCATGATTGTAAGTCTCCTGAGGCCTCCCCAACCTCAGGAAAATCTGTGAGTCAATTAAACCTCTTTTCTTTTTAAGTTACCCAGTCTCTGGTAGTATCTTTATAGCAATGTGAAAACGGACTAATACACCTTGCCTTCTGAAGTAGGTCGTGAGAGGTTCCTGAGCCTGAAAAAGAATGGAGAAATGACTTAAAGCCACCAGATAATTGGACTTAATCATTTGGACTCAGTTGACTCTTCCCCTACCCCTACCCATGTCTAACACCCAAAAAAAGGATCCCATATATGCACAGTACAAAGAAATCTGCTCTTCTGCTTTTTCTAGGACTGCTAAAGGCCATGGGAACTGGACACCTGGATGCTGTGGAGGAAGGGCAAACAAAGCCTGACATCAACCTGGACAGTTTGCCAACCTGTTTATGGTAAGTTGATGTCACTTGTGACTACTCCTAGTGTGTGCCAGGAATAAGGTATTCCTGATGCCAGAATCTCTTACCATCAGTGCCCTCTGTGGGCCTTCTGACCCTTACTCCTTGCTCCACCCATTGTTAATATCATGGGGTTCTCTCTCAGATCCTGGTATAAAGCTCCTACACTGCCTGGCCTGACAAGCCACCTCAAGTAGACAACATACTTACCAATAGGTAAGGGGTCATTAGAGGAAAAGAGCATGTCTAACATGGGATTTTCTCTTTTCATTTTGAGGTAGATACAGGGTGATCTTCTGTATCCCAGTAGTAATGAAGCTTAAGCAAGACAAAGCCGATCTTGGGTAATTTGGCCTGTATAATCCCCAAACCAAAGGAGAAATATCTGGGACGGTAGCTATCTCAGAGGACCTTCCTGCTCTCAGGAATTCAGAGGAGAGGATGTTAGAAAGATAATAGGTTCTCTGCTTTCTTCTTCAAACCTTCTTCCCTGTGTTCTCCTATAGAGATTTCTGATTTGCTCCTTAAGCAAGAGATTCACTGCTGCTCAGCATGGCTCAGACCAATGCATGCTTTATGCTGATCTCCTGCCTGATGTTCCTGTCTCTGAGCCAAGGTGAGATTTTCCCTCATACCTCCCACACCAGCCCTGAAGTCTTCCCTCCATCCTCATGCATATGGGTTCACTTGAAAAATAGCAGAGTCAACATCAGGGGTTGTTTTCTGTTGTCCAGTGATCATTATGCCTGATCTCATCCCATTCAAAAACATCCTCATTTCATTCATGTGTCTGAGACAGAATTGGATAGGATCACTTATAGGTAACCACTGCGGTTGAGTTCATCTGATTGAATATATATGTGATGGCGGTTTGGGGGATGTTTTTATGTAGTCATTGATAGGATGGAGAGGTAAGGTAAATATTGAGTGCAGGGAAACCAAGAGAAACTTGAGAGAGGTGAAAGCCTGGGTCTTTAAAGGCAGAAGCCTGAGCCTCAGAAATAAAAGAAAACAAGGACATGTTTCTTTAACCTATTTATTATGTCCTCTTGTCTTGAGCAAAGGAAACCAGAGTGAAAAGAGATAAGATGCAGGAGGGCAGAAGTGAGCAGTCACCCTAGTATACACTGTATCAGTATGTTCTTATAAATGAACTTCAGAAGCTCTTAATTCACCTTCCAGCCTTTCCTTGCCCTGAGAATCTTTCTTAATTGACACTTTTTTCCCCCAGGTCAGGAGGCCCAGACAGAGCTGCCTAAAGCCCGAATCAGCTGCCCAGAAGGCACCAATGCCTATGGATCCTACTGCTACTACTTTAATGAAGACCTTGAGACCTGGGTTGATGCAGATGTGAGTGATGAGAGCAGTGTGGGAAGAGAGGCTCATGAAGGCAGAGGCAGCTGCTAGTTTACACTGTGTTCAGTGGCTGCAATGAGATAAGACTGATCCCTTCCCTATTCCACCACTGGTCCAAAACTTCCCCAATCTACTTTATCCCATCATTTGACACATCTCCAGCACAGAGATGCTGGTGGTCAGTGACAGCATCATCAGGGACATTTCTGTGATGTCCTTTTCTGTTACATCCTCTGGGAGGTCTCAGTATATCCTTCATACCCTCCTCCTCCACTGAGTGCTCCATTTTCTTCTCCAACAGCTCTACTGCCAGAACATGCATTCAGGCAACCTGGTGTCTGTGCTCACCCAGGCGGAAGGTGCCTTCGTGGCCTCACTGATTAAGGAGAGTAGCACTGATGACAGCAGTGTCTGGATTGGCCTCCATGACCCCAAAAAGGTCAGTCTGCAGTCTCCTCTATCTCCTTATAAACATGTTTGAGAGGTAAGAGGGACGTTTAAGCTCTGGCACCTCGAGCGCCAACTTGTATCTTTTTTGTTTGTTTGTTTAAATGAAAGGAACCTCTTTATAGATCCTATACTGTATGAGTTCTGAGGTTAAGTGTAGGTAGTTAGAGACACGAGTTGAAGGTTGAATTTTCTGGGCTCGTGGGAATTCATGCACAAACTCATTCTGTCTACTTCTAAAAATGCACCTTTATGTACAACTTTTTCCCTACTTTGCTATTGTCTGTCTTGGAAGAGATCCCTCTGTAAACTACATAGAGAAAGAGTAGTGGAGGAGAATCTATTGCTGACATTTGGAACTGTGTTGTTAAAGTAAATAATATACCAACAGCTACTGTACAGCCCATTTTACATGCTGGATATGAGAGTTCTCAGCTTCAGGAAAAAAGTCAGGAACTAATCTCTGTAAGGGACTTTTATGAGTCTGTGTATCAAACTCTGGACACTTATTGTTTGCTGGAAGAGGAGGAGGAATTGGACATTCCAGAGAAAGAGAAACTTAGAGCAAAAGCAAATGAAATGATATGATATTCAGAGTGACAACGATGTTCATTCTTTCCCCTATAGTTTGGCCTGTTTCTGAGTGTGCAGAGAGGCCTGGTTGTTCTATGGATTTTTCAGTGACCACAGTCCCTTTTCTGGCCCTTCTTCATCTAGAACCGCCGCTGGCACTGGAGCAGTGGGTCCCTGGTCTCCTACAAATCCTGGGAAACTGGAGCCCCAAGCAGCGCTAATGCTGGCTACTGTGCAAGCCTGACTTCATGCTCAGGTAAAAGGCAGAGAACCTATCACCTTGTTGCGATTTCCTTCCCACTTATCTCTGCGGTTGAACATGGGTACTGGGATAGAGGAAAGGAGTATTTTCATCCAGAAAATAAGGGAGTGTTTCCTCTTGTTTCTTGTTCTGAGTCCTAGGTCGATGAGGGGCTACCCTCCTTCTGATCTGTTCATTCTGACTCTTCTAATTGTACTGTAGGATTCAAGAAATGGAAGGATGAATCTTGTGAGAAGAAGTTCTCCTTTGTTTGCAAGTTCAAAAACTAGAGACAGCTAAAAAATGGATGTCTAGAACTGGTGGTCCTGCAATTACTATGGAGTCAAAAATTAAACAAGACTATGTCTCCAACTTAGTTCAGGCTATCTCCTCCCTACTGAGTTTACGCCACTGATCTTCAGTGCCTTCACCTGTCCCAGTGTCTAGAGACCTGAACAATAAAAAAAAAACATATTTTTCTCCATTGTTCTGTCTTCTGCATTTGCTCTTTCTACAGCCCATGACTGGGTAGTTGGGGTGGGAATGATGGTCACACTCCAGAGCTTGCCCTGGCCCATTCGCTTTTTAAAACCCTACTCACATTTTATGTATGTTGGACTTGTGAACATGTGGTGGCCTTGCTTATGACAAGATAAAAATTAAGATTTCATCCACAATACATGTTAGCATGAACCTAGTGAGTTTCACAGATGATTAAATTGTTGATCCAAACTGACTGGAGTATTTGATATTCTAGAGGAAGTCACATAGTTGGGGTCTGAGAGGAAAACATCTGTTCTCGGGTATGGAATTTGAAGTCACGACTGAAGTGATAATTCAAGGAGAATTATTAGGTCCACAGTGCTGAGTGCATTGGTGGTACATTTTTAGAGGCCAGCAAGCAAAGTTCATTAAATGCTACTTCTTGAATGAATGAATAACTCACTGATAAATTATGTAAATTAAATATACAGGCGTACTTGTCTCTTTAAATGTCTTAACTCCCAATAAAGTCAAATTCTGAAATATTGCTCTTAGGACTTTCACTAATTAATTCTTCAGGGACACAATTCATCTCATAACATCAATTGTATCAATAATAGTATTAAATGTGATTTGGTAACAAAGGAAACAAATTGTCAGCCTGGATTAAAGTAACAACAATGAAAACAAGATTCAACTATAAGCTATGTATAAGAGACATAAGTTTGATTAAGACACAAATAGCTTGGAAGTAAAAGAACGGAAATAGATATATCTTGCAAACAGAAACCATAAGAATACTGGTTTCTGTACTGTTACCCAGTATAATACCTATATGACATTGCTGAATTTCAACCCTGTCCTAACTCTGCTTATCTTTAAGAAACAATATGCCTGCAGTAAAACCTTTCCTTTGTAACTGTATCAGCTGAGACTAGTTAGAATCAAGATTGCCACCAAAGGACCTCAAAAGGCGTCTGGTTCATTATAGTCTCATTTCCATGCTAAATGATACTCCCACTGACACCATGACAGTTGACAATCACCATGACAACAGCCAGAAGAAGCAATAAAAGGACAAAAAGGAAGGCATACTCTGGTTCCAGGAAGTTCACAACCTATTTCCAGAAAAGACATGAATATTATTCCCTTTGTTTTTAATGTTCAGTCCTTTCATTAGAGAAACACTATATTTTAACCCCTTCACCCCTCACTAGTGGAGAAGTTGATTTGTGAGTGACGCTCTGGCTTCTCAATTCCATGGCCATTGAATAAAGCCTGTAGTGCTTGACGCTCACTTTCTGTTTCATGTATTGGCTTTGTGACACTGAATAGGGAAAGACTCCATTTTTGGGGTGACCAGCTTTGTCTGCAATGACACTAATAGCAGACATATTTTACTTTAAGGCAAAAAATGTTACCTGAGAAGAAAAGGAACATTTTATAATAATAAAGTAGTTAATCCTTCAGGAAGATGTCTCAAAATACATGAAACAGACAGTACCCACTGTAGTGTGGCAAAGCCGCTGTAACCAGACTGCGTCTCTCGATTCCTCCTCTCTAGTCAGGGCATATCTGAAAGAAAGGCAGCAGACCCAGTCAGGGGCTTATAGATAAAACGCCCATCTCCCTGGAACAGAGCACCTGGGGGGAGGGGCAGCTGTGGGCACTGCTTCAGCAGACTTAAACATTCCTGCCTGCCAGCTCTGAAGGGAGCAACGGATTTCCCAGCACAGTGCTCGAGCTCTGCTAAGGGACAGACTGCCTCCTCAAGTGGGTCCCTGACCCCCAGTCCCCCTTACTGGGAAATGCTTCCCAGCAGGGGTCAACAAACACCTCATACATGAGAACTCCAGCTGGTATCTGGTGGGTGCCCCTCTAGGACAAAGCTTCCAGAGGAAGGAGCAGGCAGCAAACTCTGCTGTTCTGCAGCCTCTTCTGGTAATACCCAGGCAAACAGGGTCTGTTTCCCCACTGCCCCAAGCAGGATGCTCCACATCCTGTCCTGCTGCCTCCCTTGTCTCACAAATGGTCTTGCTCCAGGCTCACATACTCACTGCCCTTCCTCCCAGGGCCCTCCCCTCACACCGATTATCACCATTCCTGGAAGCCCTCTGATTCTTCCTGGGCTGCTCAGGGTCATGGGAACTGGGCATCTGGTTGCTGCTGGGGAAGGACAAAGCCTGCCCTTGACTAGCACAGTTTGCCTAGTTGTTTGCGGAAGGGACCTCTTGTGTGACCACTCCCAGGATGTGGCAGGAAGAGGCTTCCCCTGATCCTGGACTTTCCTTGCATCAGTGATCTCTGTAGGGCCTGTGAACATCTCTCCTTGCCCTCTGCTTAAAATTCAATTTTAAGACTTTCTTTATAGAGGCGGGATTCACAGGAAAACAGCTTCTCTTTTTGAATTTGAGGAATTCCCAACTTTTCTTAGACTCCATACTCAAAAAGCAAATAATGGGGTCTCAATATACTATTTGTTTTTGACTGTTCAAGGATGCAAGACTTAGAGGGAGAGATCATGGACAGTTTTCTCTAAGATTTTAGTCTTTTCTGAAGATTTTTGTATCCTTTATTTTCATGGACAAGTCCTGAGATATGAAAAAGAGAGAGGAAAAGTCCTGACTTGCTTCCTGTCTTTCCAAGTTTCCATCAAGTGTTATCTGACTGCATTTGTTTCTGACCTTTGTTGGAAGTTGGTCATATCTGTGCTAAGATGAAAAAAAAAAACATTCTCAATGCCTCCAAACACACACAAATACCATTGTGGTACCAGTATATATAATTGGCAAATTTAATTGTGCACTGAAGATTGGGTGTGTAGTGTCTCACGTTTATTTACTTTTTAAGATTCTCCTGTGGGGCTTGTGGCTATGACTGGGATTCACAGGTATGTTTTTAACTGAATCCTGTCAGGCTTTAGAGAGCTGAATAGGTTGAATGTGGAGAAAACCAGAGGGATTTGAGAAAGTTAGCTGCGATAACTAAATGTCCCAAGAGCAAAACTTGTGCTTATGTTTGATTTTCACTTACATAGTAGCTGCTTGATCCTAGGTAAATTACTTAGGCCTTCTCTGACCCTCAGTTTCTTCATCTGTTAAATATGGTGGCAAATGGCACCTCTGTTTTCAGAATGTCATGGGGATTAAGTGGGTTCCTGTTTGTCAAGCATTTAGAATAGTGGCCGGCATAGAGACCAGACAATGTTTGTTTTAAGTAAACTAGAGCTTTCCTGTGAAGCAGAAGAGGCTAAGTTATAAGGAGGTTTTCCTACATCTATAGAACATATTAGACCATGGAAGATCTTGGTGCATCTGGTACTTCTTTTGTTTCTTTCTTTCCAGTCTGAAGTTAGCAGAAAGTCTGTTATTCACATTGCCTACCAAGGATTTGAAACAGTTGAGTATCTCTCCACAGCAAGTTTAAAATCTAGATTACAAGGTTAAAAAGCAGCAAATAGCTTCTGGAAGATGGCAAATAACATAAAATATCAGCTATATATTTGAAACTTCCTAAGTGTTATTGGAGGCTTATCAAGGAATTGCCCCACTTGGGGATGCACTAACACTAGATGTGCAGGATATAGTCATTCTTTCATCTATCAGAATACTTTCTGAGAAAAATATGATGGGAAAGGCCTGAAACCAGCTTCCTAGAACTTTGCAAAACTAGGTCAGAGAATAGGACCTTGTGGCTGCTGAAGACAAGGAGATACATTTTTAAGGGACAGGAAATACGACTTCCCTGAAAAAGGCAGGACTTTGCAACCAAAGTGGCTGCTAATAAATGTCCTCAGTTTTATTATCATACATGTGAAATTTGGCCTGCTACATATGTAAGCAATAAAGGTAACTGTCTCAAGTGGTATATAGCTATTGCGGCAATAAATATTTTTTATGAAAGAATTTTGTCAATTGTTATTTGTTTTAATTCTCTTTCTTTTCCATATTGTGCCAGTGAAGCACAATATTTCCCTGAACACTTCACAAACCTCATGACAGGGGTGCCTCACTTAGCCAACAGCTCTCAACCTCTTTCAGGTTGGGGATCATGCAGGTGAGCAGGTGAGGGAGCATGCAGTTGAGTGGGTGCGGGAGCCAGGGCAAGTGCTATTGGGCACTGGCAGGAATGAACTCCATACTGGCCCCATGGCAGTGTCTAGAGGGGTGCCTATGACCCCTGAATCCCCAGAGGGAGTGTTACGGTCAGTGTTCTTTTAGCTTTGCCATCCCCAGATGGCTTAAGTGTCAACAGCTAGTGGTGGGTCAGTGTGACAGTCTTTTGCACTCACACTTGTGGCTCTGAGCTCTTGTCTGGTGTCCAGGAAAAATGAAGTCACATGAATGAACTGAAGATGGCAAATGCAGGGGATTTTATTGCTAATGAAAGTGGCTCTCAGCAAGATGGGTAGCTGAAAGGGAGACAGAGTGGGAAGGTAATCTTCCCCCAAAGACTAGCCATTCCCAGCAGGACTCCTCTTCAAAGTTATGATGTCAAGTTGTCCCTCTGAAGTCAAGCCACTTCTCTCTGACATCCAACTGTAGTCTCTGACATCCAGCTGCTTCTCTTCTCTCTGTCACCTGAGCCTGAGGTTTTTATGGGCACAGGATGTAGGGGATTGGCGAGGGTAGACCATGAGTGTTTTGGAAAATGCAACATTCAAGAAAGGAAACAGGAATGCAAGTTCTCAGTTTAGGCCATGATTCCAAGCTTGAGGTTGGGGCCCTCATTGGGTATCTGCCCTCTTCTCCCCAGAATTTCCTCTTATCCCTATCATTTCCCACCTCTGAAGAGACATATCTAACTGCTATTAGAGTACAGAAGATGACCAGTCTTAGCTACTTTCTTCTGACAGGGGACATTTTTTGGGGGAGAATGGCAGTCAGACTCCTTCCAGTGGTCTACCTAAGGGTCCCTGGAAAATGGGAGCCTTCATCTGAGGCTCCAGTTGCCTGATTCTCTGAAGTTTGATGGCCTCTAGATGAGAAGAAACAAGTTTTATAAGGTTAAGTATGCATGGATCAAATATGTGTATTATACAAAGAGGGGTTAGAAAGGAGAGAATCTAGCGCCTAAGATTACAGAAATTAGAAGTGAAATATACTAATCATTCTGAAAACAATATTGTGCCCCATGGTATAAAACAGAATGAAGGTAAGAACACCAAGCATAGGCAGGACTATAAAAAGGGTGTCCATAGAAGGTTAATTATTAACACTTACCTTTTGTGATTTTTAGCTTGAGGTCCCTGATTTCTTCATATTGGCACTTTGGGTGTGCTTCTGGATGATGGAGGTATCTCCATTGGCTTCCCAGGCCTTTACTCGAATATAATTAATCCAAGAATCTATTCCAGTGACTATTGTAAAAGACTGAGGTGTCCACTTTCAGGAGGTTCTCTAAAGTACTATCTGGTCCCAGAGCCTATTTCTGCAGCTTCCTCCGAATATCAGGCACTCCTTGAGTAATAAGTGTATCCTTTGGGATTAGTTGTCCCTTGACTGAATGAGGAGACAAAGAGGTATGCTTTACCATGGTCTCTCTTAGCCTTTCCAGGAAGGCAGTAGGATTCTCATGAAATCCCTGATCCTTCATGGATAGCTTGGTATAATTGAAAGTCTTAGATCTAGTCCTATGTAAGCCCTCCATTATGAACACCTGAAACTGTCTCCCCTTCCATTCTTCCATCTTGTCATTGGGATTCCATTTAGGGTCATCCACTGGTACTGCTTCTCTTCCAGTAGGATAAAGTTCAGCCCCTTCCCTAATGCTATATGTGATACAAGTTCATCCACAAATCCCTCTGAGTCAGACCCAAGACCACTGCCTTTGTGTTTCTATAACGGAATGCTTGAGGCTGGGTAACTTATAATGAAAAGAGGTTTATTTGGCTCACAGACCTGTAGGCTCTACAAGAAGCATGGCATCAATGACTGCTTCTGGTAAGGACTTTAGAGAACTTCCAGTCATGGAGGGAGGTGGAGGGGAGCAGGCATGATATGGCAAGAGAGAAAGGAGGAGAGAGAGGGGGGAAGGTGCCAGACTCTTTTTAACAGCCAGATCTTACTAAGAGTAATAACTCACTCAATCCTGCAAGAATAGCACTAAGAAGTGCATAAGAATTATTCCCCCATAACCCCAAAACCTCCCACTAAGCCCAACCTCCAACATTGGGGATTAAATTTCAACATGAGATTTAGAAGGAACAAATATCCAAAACACATCAACCATTATATTGATAATCTTGGCTAAGTCACTTAATTGTGTTGTGCCTTTGGTGTTCTGTCACATGTAAAATTAGGATAATAATAGTACTGGCTTCATAGAGTTGGCTTGATGATTAAATAAGTTAATATATGTAGAGCCTTTATAAAATATCTGGTACTTGGTCAATATTTTAAAAAATGTTATTATTATTTGGGTAAGAACATTGTCCATTCTGAAGTAACAACCAAAATAAATTTTCTTTTATCAATTATGTGTCTTATGTGTCCAAAGCCTAAGCATTCTGTGATATCATCCATTCCAAAGATGAATATGTCACTTGCAATAGAATTACTGTTGAGGCAGAACTTACAAATTATGCCAGTTGGTTTTTGTCCATAGTTGAAGCTTCTGGACACCTTTTTGTGAATAATTGCTTGAGCGACTCCCTTTCAAAATGTTAATTGAAGAGCTGTAGTCACACATTTCTGTAATTTAACACACTCTGGGCCTGAAAGGCAGAACTTAGGAGAGAAGCTAGGCTAATGGGCGTGTGGAATTGTGAGACCTTCTGGAAAAGAGAATTTCAAGATTACAGATTTTCTCCCTGAGGGTAAATCAAAACCAGTTATTGAAAGGGCATCTGGAGAGAGGAATCTACTGGATGGTCACTAAGGGTTTAGCTTTGAGTATTGCTATTTTCCTAACAGATGCATAATAACACTGCTTTTGGATCCAAGTGCTCTGAATCCTCTGGATTTACTGGAATTTTCTTTAGAAAGCTTTCCTTGATCCTGACCTACTCCCCAATTCCTTCCAGGCCTGGACTCCTTTTGCCAGAGACAAGATATTATTATTTTTATTTCACGAGAAGAAGTTTTAAATGAAGGTTTTGATAGTGAGAGTGAGGGAATGTGTTAACTTATCTTCCTGAGTCTACAAGGGGCGTGGTTTCAAAGGCAAGAACTTCCCAGCTGCATTCCTGACCTGCCTTCTTTTACTTCTCCATCTGGAAGCTTAAAGGAAGATAGACAGCCCAGGTGAGCTTCCTTTGTCTAGAAAAGCCCCCGAAAAGCTATGGGAGGACTGTGGACCAAACAACCAATCAGATGTCAGAGTCAAAGATCAGTCATTCCAGCAGCAGTTGGAAGGAACTCCTCTCATGGGGCAAGAGCTTGGATGGGGTGGGAATAACTCCCAGATTAAAAGACCCTCTGCCCCTCACCTGTGCAGATTTCCCGCTCTGGTATCCCCTCCCATGACAGAGTAGGAGCTGGCTTTCTCTCTCTCCCTGTTTCTCTTTCTCTCTCTCTGCCTAATAAATCGCTTTTCTGCAAAAGCTCTTGGGGTTTGATATTTACTTGAACAATATTACCGTGCCAGGGCCTCCTACCTAGTCTTGGATGGACAAGAGCCCACGGACGTGAGCACCTCCGGCACACCCCATCAGAGAGCTGAGCCTCCCCCGCATCCTGCAACCCTGTCACAGGAGGAGCAGAGCAAAGAGAAGAGAAGAATGCCATGAAAACAGTGGAAACATTATAAAGATATGCGAGACAGGGCTGGCGTGGTGGCTCACGCCTGTAATCCCAGCACATTGGGAGGCTGAGACAGATGGATCATGAGGTCAGGAGATCAAGACCATTCTGGCCAAAATGGTGAAACCCCGTCTCTACTAAAAATACAAAACTTAGCTGAATGTTGTGTTGCGCGCCTGTAATCGCAGCTACTTGGGAGGCTGAGGCAGGAGAATCACTTGAACCCCAGAGGTGGAGATTGCAGTGAGCCGAGATTGCAGTGAGCGGAGATTGCAGTGAGCCAAGAACTGCACTCCAGCCTGGTGACAGAGCAAGACTCCGTCTGAAAAAAATTAAAAAGATAGATATGAGAGAACAAAGCACTGGTGGTTTTTGTTTAACAGGGGAACCAGTTTTCTACCTAAGAGAGTCTATAGGTTTCCAAACACCATAGGAACTTGGCATTTAGACATGGATGCTCTGTTAGGCCATTCTTGCATTGCTATAAATAAACACCTGAGACCAGGTACTTTATAAGAAAAGACGTTTAAGGCTGGGAGCGGTGGCTCAAGCCTGTAATCCCAGCACTTTGGGAGGCCAAGGTGGGTGGATCATGAGGTCAAGAGATCGACACCATCCTGGCCAACATGGTGAAACCCCGTCGCTACTAAAAATACCAAAAAAAAAAAAAAAATAGCAGGGCGTGGTGGCTTGCACCTGTAGTCCCAGCTACCCGGGAGACTGAGGCAGGAGAATTGCTTGAACCCACAGGCAGAGGTTGAAGTGAGCAGAGATCATGCCACTGCACTCCAGCCTGGCGCCTGGCGACACAGCAAGACTCTGTCTCAAAAAAAAAAAGAAAGAAAGAAAGAAAAAAGAAAAGACTTTTAATTAGCTCACAGTTCTCACAGTTTTACAGGCTGTTCAGGAAGCATAATGCCAGCATCTGCTTTTGGGGAGGCCTCAGGAAGCTTCCAGTCATGGCAAAAGGTGAAAGGAGAGCCGGCATCTCACACCGTAGGAGCAGAAGTAAGACAGAGAAAGTGGTGGGACAGGGAGCCCTGGGTGACATGCCACACACTTAATCAACCAGATCTCAGGATAACTCATTCCTACGGTAAGGACAGCACTAAGCCATGAAGGATCCACCTCCATGCCCAAACACATCCCACCAGGCCCCACCTTCAACATGGGATGGCATCTCAACATGAGGTTTGGAGGGTACATCCAAACTTTATCAGATACTTTTCTATCTGGGAGAGAATAAATAGCCTGTGTCAATTTTGAAATGCTTCCAGTTCCTGCTTTTTCTCTGTCAGAGGACAGCTTATTTGGCACCCAATGGTGTGGGAAGCTGTCAGCTTGAAGCTGGCAAGAGTCTTCTACCAGCTGTTCTTACTTCATACTGAGATCCAGAGAGTGGCTGGGATCTCCTGAGAAGATCTTCCACTTCTCTTTTTGGTGAGCATTTTGGGGTTTTACTTAAGTAAGAGCTGGCACTACTGGGATGGCAGAAACAGATGGAATATACGGTCTGCAGAGCTCAGATTATGTTGGCAGATGCAGGTGGAGGGGTGTTATAGGTGCCAAGAATCCAAATGGTGGCATACCACACTTAGTAGGCTGCTGGCATGTGCATATTTTGTTTAATTAGCAGTTTTTGTAAGTCATAAGCATATGCTTTGTTACTTCTTGTTGTTTTAATGGTAAGCTATTATGTACTTTAGTGAAATCTTATGCCTTCTCTGAGTTTTGCTTATAATTAGCAACTCAGCACCATATGGCATCCACAGCCTTTCCTGCACATGCCCCATTATCCTCTACCAGCCTGCCTGGTCCTGTCCTGCAAATAGGCATTACGGGAGATACAAAGGAAAGGTAGATGCAGATCTGTTCTAAGTTCCCTTGTAGGAATGGAGTAGAAAAGTGGGCCAGAGAAAGGCTCTAGGACCAAAACAATTCAGTGCTTATCTAGGAACAAATGTGCCCTGGTAAATTCTGGTAAGAGATGAAGTGGAAGCCAGAGGAGGCTCCCAGAAGAGTTGGCAGCAAAGACTTAGAGGAATCTGACTGAAGGTAGGCAAAGAGAAAACAGACCAAGGGTGCCATTTGCAGTAACAGAGCCTGATGCTGAATTGAAAAGTTGCTGAGGTAGAGGCTCCTTGTCTCTTATCCGAGATGGTAAGGATTTCACCACTGTATAACTGCCAAATTGAGTAACATTGGCCAGTTTGCCAAGACTCAAGCTCTCACACCAACTGACTTTTTGGAACTCAAGTTTTTATAATGCCCCTTTTTTGTGTCATTGCTACTGTTTTCTATTGTGTGACTTCATGGCAGTCATGGGCAGAGATCTTTTATTAAAATACATTAGTAGTTTCTGGGACCAGGCTATGTGTTTTAAAGATTTTATTGATAGAAGAGGAAAGTAAACAGCAGAAAACTGATTGCAATGATGAGATGTGGACATTCTTGTATCCTATAAACACAGACTATAGCCTATTGAATTAGTTCATTCTTACATTGCTATAAAGAACTACCTGAGACTGGCTAATTTATAAAGAAAAGAGGTTTAATTGACTCACAGTTCCATAGGATGAACAGGAGGCTTTGCTGGGGAGTCCTCAGGAAACTTACAATCATAGTGGAAGATGAAGGGGAAGCAAGTGTGTCTACATGGCAGGAGCAAGAGGAAGGGGGAGGGTTCAGGGGGATTTGCTACATGCTTTCAAACAACTAGATCTTATGAGAACTCTATCACTACGAGAGCAAGGGGAAAGTCTGCCCCCATCATTCAATCACCTCCCACCAGGCTCCTCCTCCACCACTGAGAATGACAATTCGACATGAGATTTGGGTGGGGACACAGGGCCAAACCATATCACCTACCCTCCAAAATGCTTCCCTGCCTAGACTGTAGGTTGATGCCTTGAGTCAAGGGCCAGTTTATCTTGCCAAAATGTTAGTACTCTAGAACAGTATGTCTCAAACTTTAATGTGCATTTAAATTACCTGGGGATCTTGTTAAAATGAACATTATGATTCAATTGGTTGGAAGTGAGGCCTAAGGTTGTGCGTTCTAACAAGTTCTTAGGTGATGCTTAAGCCCAAATTTGAAGTAGCAAGACCTAGATCATGCCATTCTTTTTACAAATTTAAGTGCAAACAATAGGAGTTCTAAGAAGAAGTGGGACATTCTTGTGTCTTGAGTTTATACTCTGTTCTTTAGCACTTATTTCCCTTCTTAGGTCCTGCTCTAACCTAGGACAGTGGACAGTGTATACGCCCCATTCCCATCTTAAGGAGACTCACAGTGGAAGAAAAGAGAAAAATACAGCCTTAAGCATTATTCATTTTCAAATGACTCCATGCATGAGATTTCCATTGTCTAATATGAACTGTACTTGGCCAGTCCTAAGCCATTCATTGTTTACTTCTAGCTTAAAGTGAAGGTTAGCTCTTGATATTTTTGGATGAACTTATTGAACAAGAACTCTTTATGTGCCTGTCTCTGTCTTTTCTTACTCTTTCCTTGTCTCTGTCTCTCTCACCCCCTCATCCCCCCAAAAAACATCTTCATATATGGACAAGAAATAATGAACTGGAATAGGGCCATTAAGTCCAACCTTCCATACACCAAAATATATCTCCATTAAGAAGCAAAACAAATTCTGGAGAAAAATTGCATAACATACGTTCAGTTCATATGACCAAACTGAACACTAAATTGCAGCTTGAGACATTTGAATTTAAGTCCAACAACAGCTAATTGTTTTTATTTGTACAGCGAATCCATCCAATTTGGTGCTTTTCCTAGGAAAAAAAGAAAAATATTTGCCTTAAAGGTAAATTGGTGTCTGTTCTTTTATTGTACTAGAAAACCGCTGTATTAGCTATCCTCTGCTACATAACAAATTACCCAAAATATAGTGGCTTAAAAGAACCACTTATTATCATGGCTTTTGTAGGTCAGAAATCTGGTCACAGCTTAGCTGGGCTCTCAGCATCAGTTTCACATAAGGTGGTGAGCAAAGTGTCATCCATGGCTGTAGTCTCATCTGAAGGTTTGGTGGGAGAAAGGTTCAATTTCAAACTCAGAAACATGGTTATTGGAAGGATTTATTTCCTTATGGGCTGTTGGACTGCGGGCCTCAGTTCCTTGCTGGTTGCTGGCTGCAGGCTTCCCTCAGTTCCTTGCCTCATGGTCTCTCCAAGTTTCTCTCCATCACAATACTTAAGCTTTCTTCATCAGAGTGGGTGACTGGGTGAGCAAGAGAGAGTGTGAACAAGAGAGAAAGGAGTAAAAGCAAGACAGAAATCCTGCTCTTTTACTACCCAATCATGGATGTGGAATCACATCACTTCCATCATATACTATTGGTGAGAAGCAAGTCATTATATTCATCTCACATGCACAGGGATGGGATTAGGTAAAGGATGTCAATACCAAGATGCAGAGATTGTTGGAGGCCATCTCAAAGGGTGCTAACCATAGTGACCAAAGATTTGAAACTATACATTTTCTGGTTTTATCAATAAAGTATAAAAATATTAGAAATAGAGTAATTCCAAGTGATTAATTATTGCCAGAAAGACACCTAATACTACCTGTCTTTACCTGTAACTGCCTCCTTGCATTCTACTCCTATTCAGAACAAAACTCTGAGGGGCAAGTACAGTGAAAGGATTGGGACAGTCAACATCCCTTCCAAAGCCAACATTCAGAATGTTTTGTATTATTTCTGGTGTACTAGATATTATAGGTTCACTGGAGTTGTTGGTTGACTGCATTATAAGTAGTTGATGATTTTAGAAACTACAAGATAAAAGTCAAAATAGGAGGGGGTTAAAAGAATGTAGGATTATTTTTGTGTGTGCCAGCTTTGAATGTGATAGGAATTCCCCCCACCAATATTCACTGCTCTTTTCTAGTACATGGCAATTGCTGTGACTTAGAACTCTTTAGCATGTCCTCCTATGGAATGCTTTCTCTTCTTCCATTCAGCCTCTACAGTGAATAATTGATAATATTCAGAAGGCAAAAGAAGAGTACTAAGAAAAAGAGTGTATCTCTTTCTCTCTCTTCTCTCAGGATAGTGTGTATCCAAGGACTGATGATTATACTTTCTCTATTTATGCCACTTAGGTCCTTGACTTATCCCTCAAAGAAAATTCTTCCTATCCTTCTTCAAATAAAAGAATTTTTCCAACAGTTCTTGAAGAGCAGAATATGAACTTGGGTAAAGAAAATATAAACAGCAAGACTTTATTTCTAAGAATATTTAATTCACAGGTAGTTCCCATTCACTGGCCTAAAGAAGGGAGAATTATTAGAAGCAGGAAGAGCAGGCTGTTTTGGTTTCCTGATGGAACTGAGCTGGGGAGGGCTTACCTGTGTCTTCAGAAATTTCCATCCAGTGCAAAGCTATAGTAGCGTCAGAGCTGTAATAATTTTTTTGGTTTTCTCTCTTCTGAAAAATTTAGGCTAGAATGATACTACAGCTTCCTCAAGAAGAGAAACACAAATGTTGAGGTAGGAACTTGCCCTTGCCTGGGTTGGGCACCAGCAGAGAAAGAAGAAGAGATTAAATTTATATTCAAACTGTTCAAGTATTTACAGTTAAAGAGTTGAATGTGCAGTGAAAATAATAAAAATCCCAGAGGCTATGGGGTGCTATAAAAAACAGAAAAATCTGGGGTATGGATTCTAGCTCTGTGATATTAGGCAACTTATTAAATTTTCTGAGCCTTAGTTTACTCACCTGTACAATGTTATAATATCACACAGGATTGTTTTTCATTTAGAATGGGATGAGGTATATAAAGCTCAATAACTCATGATCATTGCTATTGTTGACTTGTTGTTAGGAGTGAGAACATATGATATCCTCAGGTTTAATACTTCTGTATGAAGATTATTGATTCTACATTTCATATACATTTAACTAAATCCTTTATTCATTCATCCTCTCAAGATGTACTGCATTTTACTAGATAACTGGCACTGTTATGTCAGGGTTTCTCAGCAGCAGCATTACTGACATTTCAGATAAGATAAGTATTTGTTGTGGAGTGATATCTTGTACATCATATTTTGTTGATAAACAACCTGGGCCTCTCCACCCACTAGATGCCAATAGGTAGCATAACTTGCCCCACTCTGTCTCAGTTGTGCATTTAAAAATCTCTCTGGACATTGTCAAATGTCTCCAAAGGACAGAATTGTTCTCCATTGAGAATCAGTGTTCCAGATGCTAGGGATAGAAAGACAAGTTAAGATGCCAGTAGAAGTCCAGAGGGATAGGGAAAGGGATGAGATAAAGATCCACAATTGGAAATAAAAATAGGTAATGGAAACCAGGAAGAGTTGAAATCACTATTTGAGAATGTGTAAGTTAAAAAAAAATACACCAGTTAAGAATGGAACTCTAGAGAATACCACCAGTATAAGACTGCTTGTATTCCTCTCAAATCCATTAACTCTCTCTTCAGTGGTAATTAAGCTTGAAGCTACATGGCCTTATGACCAAGTTTAGCCACTGGCATAACTTGAGGGGAGGTGATGTGTGCCACTGTTGAGTCATTTCTAATTTAGAGATAAGCTGATTAGCTTTAGAGGACACTTGAGTCTCTCACTGGCTGGAATACAGACAAAGCTTTGTGTCCCTGCTTCAGACAAACAGACAAGAATTAGAGATGCCTCAATAACAATATGAAAAGAGCCTGGGTCCAAAATCTTATATGAATGGAAAATAAACTTACCTCTTATTTAATGTTTTGTGTCTGAATTTGGGCACCTCAACTAATACACAATATCAGGTAGTACATTGGTTTTTATGCAAGAATCAGAGACTCAAAAATGTGAAGAGATCCAGAAAAGTGTGGTGTCATGGAAGTTAGAGAGCCTCAGGGAGGAAAAGATAATCAACAGTATCATAGAAGCAAGTCTGGTTAGATGGGAGGTGGAAAAGTAACTTGACAAATGTTGATTCACCGATATTTTTAATGATGGCAAATTCAGAAGAATGGTGAAAGCAGAAGTAAAATTGCAATGTAGTGAGTCAAATGGAGATGTGTAATTGGACATGGTTAATATAGGTTACACTTTTCCAAAGTTTGAAAGAGAAGAGGATGAACTAAATATGAATTATTTGGGGAGGATAATGGATTCAAGGAAGGGTTATTTTTTCAACTTTTAAATTTGAAATAATTATAGATTCATAGGAATGTGCAAAGAAATGTACAAAAGATCCCAGACACTTTTCACCAAGCCTCCCCAAACATTAACATTTTATATAACTGTAGCACAATATCAAAACCAGAGAAAAGAATTTAGTATAATCCATACATTTTATTCACATTTCATCCTTTACATATTCACATAAGTGTGTGTATGCCTATGTGTGGCTCCATGAAATTTTATTTGATGTGTACCTTTGTGTAACCACCACCAGGATCACAACACAATGTAAAAAAATAGAACTGCATCATAAGAGATGAAAAACCAGGAAAAGAGATGAAATCACTATTTGAGCATGTGTAACTTAAAATATATATATACCAATTAATCAACAGTACCATAGAGACAAGTCTGGTTAGACCCTCTCTTGCTATCCCTTTATAGTCATACCCATCCCTTCTTCATCCCCAAACCTTTGCTGTCACTAATTTGCTATGAATACCCATAACTAGGTTATTTCATGATTTTTTATAGGTGGAATTTGCTATATATGTATACATAATTAGCTGTTCTTGCTTGCATAATTTCCTTTGAGCTTCATTCAAATTATTGTGACTATTAATAGAGTGTTGCATTTTATTGCTGGACATTAGTCGTCCACCCATTGAAAGACATTTGGGTAGTTTCCAGGTTGGGACTCTTGTAATTAAATCCTCATAAATAATTATGTGTAAAAATTACTTATTTGCTATAACAAATTTAACATCCCTTATAATAAAATCTCTCAACACATGAAGACTAGAAGATACTGCTTTAACCTGATGAAGTTCACCTGTGAAAAACCTAAAGCTATGCATCATGCTTAAATGGTAAAAGACTGAATGTTTTTCCATTGGAATTAGGACAAACAAGCCTATCTCTTTTGATATCCTTTTTAACTGTTTTGCATTAAAATTTCTAGCCAATGTCATAAAGCAAGAAAAACAAATAAAAATCATACATATTGGAAAGGAAAAGGTAAAACAGTCTTTATCAGAAAATATGATAATCTATATAGGAGTCTCAAGAAATCTACGAAGAGGTCATAGATCTACTAAATGAATTTAACAATTAGAATACAAAGTCAATATAAAAATTAATTGTATTTCTCTATATTTTGATTAATTATTAAAAATCAAAATTCAAAAAATAGAAAAAAGTAAGAGCATCTAAGAGGATAAAATACTTACAAATAAATCTGACAAAAGATAAGCAAGACCCACACATTGAAAATTTAAAATATCTCTGAGAAAAATTAAAGAAGACCTAGATAGAGAGAAAGAGAGATCCTGTTTATGGATTAAAAGATGCAATATTGTTAAGACATCAATTCATCCTTAAATTAATCTAAAGAGTCATTGTAATGTAATTCAAATCTGAACAAAACTATTTTTTGGTAGAAATTTATCCTAATTTAAAAATGGATATGGGAATGACAAGAAAATAAAAGAGGCAAAATAATTTTGAAGGAGAAAAGCAAATTGAAGGACTCACACTATCTGATTTTGAGACAATGTTAAACTACAGTGATCCAGATATCACTATATTATGATAGTGATATAAAGATAAGCTGTTGGGCCAATGGAACAGAATAGAGGGTTCAGAAATAGACCTGTAGATATTTGATTATTTTTTTAAAATTAAAGTAATATAATCACAGAAAAGTGATATATAAAACAGTTTCTGCATACTCTCTACTAGCTTTCCTTAATTTTGGAATTTTACATAGTGCTAAAAACTAAGAAATTAACATTATTACAATACTACTAACTAAACTGGAGACATTTATTGGGATTTACTTTGTCTGCTTCGGGATCTAATCCAGGATCCTGTATTTTATTTAGTTTTCTTATCACCTTAGTCTCCTCCAGTCTGTGACAGTTCCTCAGCCTTTCTTCATCTTTCAAGGTCTGAAGATTTTGACATAATTCTGGTCAGTTATTTTATATATTCCTCAGTTTGGGATTGCTTGATGTTTTGTCATGTTTTTAGGGTTAAATATTTTAAAAATACAACAGAGGTGTTGTGTCTGTATCATTGCATCTTATCAGGGGGACATGAGGTCAATATGTCCTATTACTGGCGATGTTAATGTTGATCATTTGATTAAGCTAGTATTTGCCAATTTTCTCCACAGCAAAGTTAGTATTTTAATCTTTATAACCAATAAATATTTATTTTGAGAGAAAAACTCTGAGATTATGCAAATACTCTGTTTTTCTTTAAATGTTTGTCCATGAACCCTAGCATTTTATCTGCAGCAATAATTACCCTGGTCTTGTAATAGTGATTTTCTATTTCCCCCATTTCTTCTACAGTTGTAAATTGAAATTCTTCTGTAAAAAGAACTGCCCCCTCTCTCCCTTATCTTTATCTAATCATTGCTATTTATTTTTATTAGCTTGGACTCAAGGATATTTATTTTATCTTTGAGTTATGATCAATATTACCATTATTTGTAGTCTTAACTCTTTGCAGCTTCAACCATTGAAAGCTCTTTCAGATTGGATCCTGTGTCCTTTTAATATGGCTCAATTCCTATCTATCTATCTATCATCTATCTATCTATCTATCTATCTATCTATCTATCTATCTATCATCTACCATCTTAGGATTCTCCAGAGGAACAGTCCTAATAGGAGATTATATACCTGAAAGGGAGTTTATTAAGGAAAATATTTACTTGCATGCTTGCAAGGTGCAGTTGCACGATAGTCTGGTGGAAGAAAGCCAGAAGTGGCTCATCCTGAGTCCATAAGCCTCAAAAGTAGAGAATCCAACAGTGCAGCCTTCAGTCTGCGGCCAAAGGCTCAAGAGCCCCCAGTAAACCACTGATATATAAGTCCAAGAATCCAAAGGTCAGAGAACCTGGAGTCTGATGTTCAAGGGCAGGAAGCATACAGCATGAAAGAAAGAGGAAAGCCAGAAGATTCAGCAAACCAGCTTATTGTACTTTCTTCTACCTGCTTTATTCTAGCCATGCTGGTAGCCGATTGGCTAGTGTCCACCCAAATTGAGAGTGGGTCTCCTCTTCTAGTCTGCTGACTCAAATGTTAATCTCTTCTGGCAACACCCTAACAGATACACCCAGAAACAATACTTTACCAGCTATGTAGGCTTCCTTCAATCAAGCTGACACCTAATATTAACCATCAAACTATATCTATGTATGTATGTATGTATGTATGTATGTATGTATCTATCTATCTATCTATCTATCTATCTATCTATCTATCTATCATCTATCTCTATGTGTGTCTTGATATTATAGTATCATGAACGCCTTAGTCATATCTTGTATTTTCTCTGGCCCAGTGTGAAATCAATCACCTCTCTATAGGGCCCTGATTCCTTTTATTGGAGAATTGTTTCTAAAAATCAAGATCTGTGTCTTAGGTATGCTCTTTGCTCTTGGGACATTCCCTGTTTATAGGGGACAGATATAGGAAATAAATTCACACATATAGACATACCAATTTTTATTCCTATCCTTTTCCTCTGGCAATCCAACTGCAATCCAGAAGCATGGAGTTCCTCCTTTACTTATTTGTAACTTTTTTCTTCTATAGAGAGAAACATGGTTCTCATTATTTACAATGTATTTACTTATTGATCCAACCCTTGTATACATATAAAGTAGTTTTAAATTGTTATTCTATAGCACTGCAAGAAGCAAATTTACCAACTATAATACAGTGTTCATGGAAAAATATTTTTTGTCTTTATAATTATCTAGTCAAAATACTATTATCCAACTTAAGTCAGCTTATTTTTTTCCACCATATACATATAATCATAATATGGTTACACGATTCCTTGCAAAAGAGATAGATTCATTTGTTTTAGTTTGAATTCTATCTTGAGTTCCTCTCAATTTTGTTCTCTTGTAAAAATTTGGATTCTCCTACATTTGAGTTTTTAATTTTTGTAGGTACACAGTAGGTGTAGATATTTATGAGGTACTTGAGATGTTTTGATACTGGCCAATGTGAAATAATCACATCATGGAGAATAGAGAATGGGGTATCTATCCCCTCAAACCTTTTTCCTTTGTGTTACAAACAATCTAATTATACTCTTAATTACTTTAAAATGTGCAATTAAATTATTACTGACTATAATCACCCTGTTGTGTTATCAAGTAGTAAGTGTCATTCATTCTTTCTGAGTATTATTTTTGTAGACATTAACCATCTCCCCACCCCACTACCATTCCCAGCTTCTGGTGACCAACCTTCTACTATCTATATCCATATGTTCAATTGCTTCTATTTTTAGATCCCCCCCAATAAGTGAGAACATACAATGTATATCTTTCAGTAACTGTTTTGTTCACGTGGCATAATGATGTCGCACTCTATCCATGCTGTTGCATACGACAGAATCACATTCCTTTTTATGGCCGGATAGTACTCCATTGTGTACATGTACCATAATTTTTTAAAATCATTTCGTTGATGGACACTTAGGTTGCTTCCAAATTTTGGCTATTGTGAACAGTGCTGCAACAAACTTGAGAGTACAGATATCTCTTCAATACATTGATTTCTTTTCTTTTGGGTATATACCCGGCAGTGGGATGTCTGTTCAAATATTTTGCCCAATTTTTTTGGATCAGATCATTAAATTTTTTTATGGAGTTGTTTGAGTTCTTTATATATTCGGGTTATTAATTCTTTGTCAGGTGGGTAGTTTGCAAATGTTTCCTCCCATTCTGTGGGTTGTCTCTTCAATTTGGTGACAGTTTCCTTTGCTGTACAAAAGCTTTTTAACTTGATGTGATCCCATCTGTTCATTTTTGCTTTGGTTGTCTGTGCTTCTGAAATATTATCCAATAAATTTTTGCCCAGCCTCTAATCCCAGTACTTTGGGAGGCAGAGGCAGGTGGATCACTTGAGGTCAGGAGTTCGAGACCAGCCTGGCCAACATTGCAAAACCCTACCTCTACTACAAATACAAAAATTAGTTTGGGCATGGTGGCACGCTCCTGCAGTCCCAGCTACTGAGGAGATTGAGGCATTAAAATGGCTTGAACCCAGGAGGCAGAGTTTGCAGTGATCTGAGATTGAGCCACTGCACTCTAGTGTTGGAGACAGAGCAAGACTCTGTCTCAAAAAAAAAAAAAAAGGAAAAACAGAAATTTTTGCCCAGACTAATATCTTGGAGATTTTCTCCAACGTTTTCTTATAGTACTTTTGTTGTTTAAGGTCTTATATTTAAGTCTTTAATGCATTTTTATTTGATTTTTACATATGGTGAGAAATAGGGGTCTAGTTTCATTCTTCTGCATATGGATATCCCAGTTTTCTCAGGACAATTTATTGAAAAGCTATCTTTTCCTTGATGTATGTTCTTAGCACCTTTGTCAAAAAGGAATTCACAGCAGATGTGTAGATTTGTTTCTGGGTTCTCTATTCTATTCCATTGGGAATGTGCCTGTTTTTATGCCCATGTCCTGCTGTTTTGATTACTCCAACTCTGTAGTATAATTTGAAGTCAGGTAATGTGATTCCTCCAATTTTGTTCTTTTTGCTTAGAATAGCATTGGCTATTCTGATTATTTTATTGTGGTTCCATATAAGCTTTAGCATTAGTTTATTTTCTTTCTGTGAAGCATGTTATTGGTATTTTGATATTGATAGGGATTGCATTGAAACTGAAGGTCACTTTGGGTAGTATGAGCTTTTTAACAATACTGAGTCTTCCAATACATGAGCATATAGTTTTTTTAATTAAAAAACATTTTTTTTGCCGGCAGTGGCTCAAGTCTGTAATCCTAGCACTTTGGGAGGCCAAAGCGGGCAGATCACGAGGTCAAGAGATCGACACCATTCTGGCCAACATGGTGAAACCCCGTCTCTACTAAAAATACAAAAATTAGCTGGGCATGGTGGTGTGGACCTGTAGTCCCAGCTACTCGGGAGGCTGAGGAAGGATAATTGCTTGAACCTGGGAGGCGGAAATTGCAGTGAGCCGAGATTGTGCCACTGCACTCCAGCCTGGCGCCTGGCGACAGAGTAAAACTCTGTCAAAAAAAAAAACAAAAACAAAAAACAAAACAAAAAACAAAACAAAAAAAAAACCATTTTTAAAAATTTCCTCTTCAATTTCTTTCATCAATGTTTTATAGTTTTTATTATAGAAATCTTTCACTTTTTTGGTTAATTCCTTGGTATTTAATTTTATTTGTGGCTATTATAAATGGGATTAAATTCTAGGTTTCTTTCTCATATTTGTTGTTGACATAGAAATGCTTCAAATTTTTGTACGTTGATTTTGTATTTCGCAACTTTACTGAATTTGTTTATTAGTACTAATAGTTTTTTGGGGGAACCTGTGGGTTTTTCCAAATATAAGATCATATCATCTGCAAAGAAGCATAATTTGACTTCTTGCATTTCAAATTGGATACACTTTAGTTTTTTTTCTTGTCTGATTGCTCTAGCTGGGACTTTCAGTACTGTGTTGAACAACAGTACTAACTGGTTTTCACAGTGGATCTTTGCCATGTTCCAGATCTTGAGGAAAGGTTTTCAGTTTTTCCCCATTTGGTATGATACTAGCTGTGGATCTGTCATAACAGCTATTGTTATTTTGAGGTATGTTCCTTCTATCCCCTAGTCTTTTGAGGGTTTTTATCATAAAAGAGCATTGAATTTTATCAAATGCTTTTCCACGCCCAGCTAATTTTTGTATTATTAGTAGAGATGGGGTTTTACTGTGTTGGCCACACTGGTCTCAAACTCCTGACCTCAGGTGATCCACCCACCTTGGCCTCCCAAAGTGCTGGAATTACACGTGAGCCACCGCACCCAGCCAATTGTACAGTTTTTATTCTTCATTTGGTTGATATGACATATCACATTGATTGATTTGCATATGTTGAACCATCCTTGGATCCAGGAATAAATCCTACTTGGACATAATGAATGACTTTTAAATGTAATGTGAATTTGGTTTAGCAGTACTTTATTGAGAATTTTTGCATCAATATTGGTCTGTGGTTTTTGTTTGTGTTTGTTTTTGATGTGTCTTTGTCTGGTTTTAGTATCAGGACAATTTGCTTTATATATCTGGGTGCTCCAGTGTTGGGTATATATATATATTTTAAATTGCTGTATTTTGTCACTGAATTTACTTATCATTTATGCAGCGACCTTCTTTGTCTTTTCTCATAGTTTTTGTCTCAAAATCTGTTTTGTCTGAGATAATTATAGCTACTCCTGATCTTTTTTGGTTTCCATCGGTATGGAATATCTTTTCCCCATGCTTTTATTTTCAGTCTATGTATGTCTTTATAGGTGAAGTGTGTTTTTTATAGGCAACAGATCAATGGGTCTTTTATCTTTTATCCATTTGGTCACTCTATGTCTTTTGATTGGAGAGTTAAGTCTATTTACATTCAATGTAATTATTTATAAGTAAGGACTCACTCATCATTTTATTGCTTTCTGGTTATTTTGTGGTCTTGTCTTCCTTCTTTATTTTCTTCTGTCTTCTTTTTAGTGAAGGTGATTTTCTATGGTTATGCGGTTTTATTTCTTGCTTTTTATTTTTTGTGTATCCATTGTATGTTTTTCAGTTTAAAGTTAACATGAGGCTTGCAAATACTATCTTATAACCCATTATTTTAAGCTGATAACAACTTAATACCATTTGCATAAATAAGCAAAAAGAAAATTAATATACACTCTATGCCTTACCTTTGTCCCTCCACTTTTTAACATTTTCTTATTTCTATTTTGACCTTATTGTACTGTCTATCTCTTGAAAAGTTGTTGTAGCTATTATTGTTAATTGGCTCATCATTTAGTCTGTCTATGAAGAATAAGAGTGGATTATACACAGAACAGTTATACTATTATAATATACTGTGTTTTTCTGTATGCTTACTATTATCAGTGAGTTTTGCACCTTCAGGTGATTACTTATTGCTCATCAACATCGTTTTCTTTCTGATTAAAATACTCCCTCTAGCATTTCTTGCAGAACAGGTTTGCTGCTGATGAAATCCCTCAGCTTTTGTTATCTGGTTAACTATTTCTCCTTCATGTTTGAAGAATATTTTTAACAGATATACTATTCTAGGGTAAAAGTTTTCCTGTTTATTTTTTTCTTCAACACTTTAAATACATCATGCCACTCTCTGTTGGCATGTAATGTTTCCACTGAAAAGTTTCCTGAATTGTCTTGATGCTTGTAGATGTTCTTCTGTGTCTGAGTATTGAAGAGAGAGATATTTGTTACAGCCTTGGAAGTCTGGGCTTATTTGTAACTATCCTTCTTAGGAAAGCTTTTCAGATATGCAAAAGGACTTGGATATTGTAATATACCGTACCTGCTTTAGGAGGCACCCAAGCCCAGTAACACTGTGGTTCTTGCAGTCTCGTAGAGGTACTGCCTTGATGGTCTTGGACAGGATCTGGAAGAATTCTCTATTACCAGGCAGCAGCTCTTGTTCTTTTTCCCAAACAAACAAAGTCTCTCTCTTTCTGAGTCATCTGAAATTGACGGTGGAGTGAGACAAGAACCCCTGTAGCCACTACCACTATGACTGTGCTGGTCAGACCTGAGGCCAATGCAGCATTGGGTCTCACCCAAGGACTGCTGCAATCACTCTTGCCTACTGTCTCTGTTCACTCAAGGCTCTGGGGCTCTACAATAAGCAGGTGGCAAAAGCAGCCAGGACTGTGTCCTTCACTTCAGGATGGGGAGTTCCTCCAGGCCCCAGGCAGGTCCAGGTATGCTGTTCAGTAACCAGGGACTAGAGTTAGAAACCTTAGAAGTCTACCTAGTGTGTCATTGTACTGTCTCTGAGCTGATACTCAGACCATAAGATTCTGTCCTTCCCACCATTTCCTCCCCTTTCCAAAGGCAAAGGAGCCTCACCCAGTGGCCACCACCACCAAAGGCCCACAGCGAGTGTTCTACCTGATAGTCCCTTAAGAACCAAGGGCTCTTAAGTCAGGTTGTGGTGAATTCTGTCTGGCCTAGGAATCCCCCTTCAGAGCAGTGCACTCCCCTCTTGATCAAGGTGGGTCAAGAAATGCAATCCAAGAGCCAAGCTCTGCAATCAGGGATTCCAAGAATCTGCTTTGTGCTCTACTACTCTGTGGCCAAGCCCATACCTATGGTGCAAGACAAAGTCCCCTTTACTTTTCCCTCTGCTTTTCTCAAGCAGTAGTTTTGTCCTGTAGCTGCTGCAGCTGGTTATGAGTCTTACCTGAAGCCAGCAAGTCTCAGAGGCTCGCCCAAGCCCCTGGATGTAGTATCTGGGTATCACTGCTGTTTATTCAAGGCCCAAGGTCTCTTCAGTTAACAGATAATGAATGCTGCCAGGACTGAGTAATTCCCTTCAAGGCAGCAGGTTCCCTTATGGCCAAGGGTATGTCTAGAAATGTCCTCCTAGAACTAGGGTTTGGAAAGGAGGCCACATGACTGATCCATTCTCTATCCAGCTGTGGCTGAGCTGGTATCCAAGATGCAAGACTAAGTCTTCCCCACGCTTCCTTCTCTTCTCCTCAAGCAGAAGGTTTGGAGCTGCGAGTTCTGCAGCCTGGGGTTAGTGGAGGACTGATGCTAGTACTGTCTTAGCCTCCTTGATGGTGTTTCAGCAGGTCATTGTCTCTGGGCTCAGGTCAGCATTGGGACTCTCTTAGGAGCTGCAGTCCTTGTGGTCTAGGCTGTCTTTTGGGTTTATTTAGAGCCCAAGAGCACTTTCATCCTCGGTAGTGAGGTTTGCGGGAACTGAAGTTCCCACCTCCGGAATCTGTGATTCCCCTCAGGCTAGCACTGGTTTAAATGCTCCTTCTGTGGGTGAGCATCAGCAGAGTTTGGTCTGGTTTTTCTCTCTGCTATAGCAGGTCAGCACTGAGTTCAATGTCTCAATTACTGTCCTCTCTCTTCCTCAGTGCACAGAAATCCTCTCTGTACTCCACCACTGCTTTTCGGGTGGGAGATAGAGGGTGGGGAATGGGGGAAGTTTGGTGTTTGTAATTCAAGACTGTTTGTTTCTACCTCTTCGGTGCCTCTTTTAACAATATAAAGTTAAAACCAGGTACTGTGGGTAGTCAACTGGTTTTTGGTTCTTATGAAGGTGCTTTCTTCATATAGCTAGTTCTTAAATTGGTGTCCCTGGAGGGAGGACAATCGTGGAATCTGCTATTCCACCATCTGGATTTGCTTCTCCTCTCCTAAATTCGATCTATAGATTCAGTGCTATCCCTTTCAAAATACCAGTAAACTTTTGATTTAAAATTGTTTATCAAAATCAAAGGAACTGAAATAGCCAAAACAATTTTGGAAAACAAGAACAAAGTAATGAAGTTGGATAAACATATTACTTAATTTCAAAACTTCTTATAAAGCTACTGTAACTAAAACAGTATGGTACTGATGAAAGGATAGACATGTAGCTCAACGAACAGAACAAAGAAGGCTAGTCACAGACCTACAAAATTAAGTCAATTGATTTTTTTTTTTTTTTTTTTTGATACAGGATCTGGCTCTGTCACCCAGGCTGGAGTGTGATGGTATAATCCCAGATCACTGCAACCTCTGCCTCCTGGGCTCAAACTATCCTCCCACCTCAGCCTTCATAGTAGCTGGGACTACAGGTGCACACTCCCATGCCCAGCTAATTTTTGTATTTTTGGTAGAGACAGGTTTGCACCATGTTTCCCAGGCTGATCTTGAACTGCTGAGCTCAAGCAGTCTTCCCGGTTTGGTCTCCCAAAGTGCTGGGATTACAGGCATGAGCCACCACACCTGGACAAGTCAACTGATTTTTGACAAAGGTTTCAAAGGCAACAAATAGTCTCCTCAAGAAACAATGCTGGAGCAATTTGATGTCCATATGCAAAATAAATTAACTTTGATATAGATTTTACAGTTTATACAAAAATTAGAATGGATAGTAGCTTTAACTATAAACCATAATACTTGAAAAAGAAATTTTAAAAATAATCCTGGTAGCCTTAAGAAAAAAACAAAAATTAGGTATGTACAAAGTACACAAGAAAAAGTTATTAAGTTAGACCTAGTCAAAACAAAAATATTTTGCTCTTCTTGAGAAATTGCTGAAAATATAAAAAAGCAAGTCACAAACTTGGAGAAAAATGTTTCTAAAGCATATTTTGATCAAAATAAACCCATTTAAAATATTTTAAAACATCTTGCAACTTAATAATTATAAGACAAGCCAATACAAAACGGGCAAAAGATTTAAATAGACATTTCACTGGAAAAGATCTATGCATGTTAACTTGGCACATGAACAATTTATCAACATCATTTATTATTAGAGAAAGACAATTTTTTAAAAAAAATTTAAGTCCTGTTTTAGGTTCAGGGGGTACATATCCAGGTTTGTTAGATGGGTGAATTGTGTGTCTTAGAAGTTTGGTGTAGAGATTATTTCATCACGCAGGCAATAAGCATAGTCCCCAACAGGTAGTTTTTCTATCCTCATGTTCTTCTTCCCTTCACCCTCAGGTAGGCCCCAGTGTCTATTGTTCCCTTCTTTGTGTCCCTGTTTACTCAATGTTTAGCTCCCAATTCTAAGTGACAACATGGAGTATTTGGTGAGAAAGTCAAATTAGTATCACAATGGGATGTCTTAAGAATGGCTGAAATTGGAAAGACTGCGTCCAAAACAACTAGAACTCTCATATATTGCTGGTGTTAATACAAAATGATAAAGTTACTTTAGAAAACTTACAGCAGTTTCTTAAAAGTTAAATGTGTAACTGGTGCACAATCCAAGGATTTCACTCCAAATAGTTATCTGAAATAAATAAAAGCATTTGTCTCTACATAACTTGTACACGAATGTTCATAGCAGCTTTATTTATAATAGACAAAGACTGAAAACTACCCAAATATCCATCAAAAGAGAATAGACAAATTGTTTTATATCCATACAATACTTATTACTCAACAATAAAGCTAAATGGGCTGGGTACAGTGGCTCATGCCTATAATCCCAGCACTTTGGGAGGTAGAGGCGAAGGATCATGAAGTCAGGAGTTTAAGACCAGCCTGGCCAACCTAGTGAAACCCCATCTCTACTAAAACTACAAAAATTAGCCAGCTCTGGTGGCATGCACCTGTAGTCCCAGCTACTTGTGAGGCTGAGGTGGGAGAATTGCTTATACCTAGGAGGCAGAAGTTGCAGTAAGCCGGGACCACACCATTGCACTCCGGCCTGGGTGACAGAGTGAGACTCCGTATCAAAAATAAATAAATAAATAAATAAATAAATAAATAAAGCTAAAGGAGGTATTGATACATGGAATAATAGGAATAAATTTCAAGATAATTATGCCAAATATAAGAGAGAGAAGTATATAATTTATTCCATTTATATAAAATTCTTGAAAATACAAATTAAACCTATCTACAGTGTCAGAAAATGGATCAGTTATTGACTTGCACTGAGGAGTTTGGGGAAGTTGAAGTTGGGAGGTGGGGTTGGGGAGGAAACCTTTAGTGTTGATAGATATATTTATTATATTGATTATTTTTATGATTTCATGGGTGCATGCATATGTCAAGGCTTATCGATTTGTATACTTTAAATGTATATAGTTTAATGTATCTCAAATATAACTAGATAAAGCTCTAAAATCTAAATAAACAAAATACAAAATTCTTCATCATATCAAAGACTCATTGGGATGCTGGGGAGCCAGGTCTGGAAAACAAGATGGAACTTGGAAAGTTTGGCAGCTAAAAATACGAGTGAGATCATGTAGTTAGAGCCATTTGATTATAAAACTTAAAGCAAACCACAACCATTGTGCTCTTATTGTCACCACTGTGGGACCCCAGCTCACAACCGTTGTGAATTATCTAATAATCTCTGTGTCATCCCCAGGCTGGGGCATCCCATTGGCAAGCCACAATCATATCTCAGGGCCCCAGCCTCCAGACAGCCAGGAGATGGAGGCTATCTGCTACCTTTGCTTCTGTAGTGGGAGCTGTGATCCTGCCTCTCTCTATGAACTATACCATGGGACATTTCTCAACACATAGGAAATGTTTTCATTCTGAGTAGCCAAGAGGAGATAAAAGAAAAAAAAATGACCCTCTAGGCAATCACATGACTCATAACTTCAGAAGGCATAAGGAGCTTTCAAGTCTTAGGTCCTTCTGACTTATTCCCACATGTATAGCTTTCTGCAGCACAGACTCCTGACTCTAGTTAGCAAGTGACACAGATGAACTACCCAGTTCTAACCCCTCTGTTGTTTACATACTGTGCCTTTTCGTTTGCAAGATTTTCTCCTTCACTTCCCTGCAATGTGTTACTGTAGTAGACATGTAATCTTAGAGAGTGTAGGAGTAGATTAAACTTTTTCTTTTCCTTATGTCTTTTTTCTAACCCTTCTGTTCTTGGAAGCAGCCAGCTCTTGCTTCTCATTTTCCCAGCTACTACACTCAGTGATGGTCCAACTCTCCCTCTAGTGGTAATTTGTTTCATCTGCCATAGTTACCTAAAAGTGTATGCTTTAGAATGTTGGCATTCAAAAGTTTCACTGCTATTCATAATAAAGAGTAAATTTTATATCTGCACACCATTCACACATGCAAATATAACTAAAATAAAAATTTCACAAAACAGTATTTGTCCTGAATTTGTGGAATATGCTGTGCCACTTTCTATTCAATTCTATTCTACTTTCCTTTAGAAAATTATGTTAGTTGTTGCCCACTAATTTGATTTAATGAATTCAACCAACAATAAACTGCAACCCATGCTTTGATAAACAATGCTTTAGAGTATTATTAAAACTGTGTTAACCTTGTAGATCTACAAATTGGTATTTCCAAGTAGAGACACACAGACAAGCACACAAAAGCCTCCTGTGACCAAATACCTGATGACCTGCAAATCTTCTTTTATTTTTATTTTATTACTTCTTTTATTTTATTTTCATGAAACATTTGCATATAATGACTTGGAAAATATCTTGCAGTGAAGAAACCAGCCTAAGTTTGCATAATTCAGTGTTTCTTGAATTTAACCACAGACATAATATTTCCAAAATATAAACACATACAACAAAATTTAACAAATCTAGGAGTCGCTAATAAAACTCATAAAATAATGATACCAAGGGATAAAATTTTGAGAAATTCTGCTTTATACATGAGAAGAAAATTCACAAATAAATCTAAATGCCAAAATACACGCAAAACTTAACAAAGATTTATACAGGTAGGCAATGGCCTCCTGAAGATATACTTTAAAAGCTACTTAGGGGCCGGGAACAGTGGCACATGCCTATAATCCCAGCACTTTGGGAGCCCGAGGCGGGGGGATCATGAGGTCAGCCGGGCCAACATGGTAAACTATGTCTCTATTGAATTACAAAAATTAGCTGAACATGGTGGCATATAACTGTAATCCCAGCTACTCAGGAGGCTAAGGCAGGAGAATTGCTTGAACCAGGACCCAGGAGGCGGAGGTTGCTGTGAGCCGAGGTCACGCCACTGCACTCTAGTGTGGGCTACAGAGCAAGACTCCGTCTCAAAAAAAAAAAAAAAAAAAAAAAAAAGCTACTTAGGAAGAATAGACAAAGGTAGTTTGATGGTAGGAGTTTTGGAGGTAAAGAGGAAATAACTGTTAAAGCTAAGAGTGGTGAATTATGAAGCTATATCCAAGGATATTAGGAAATAGAGTAGCTTGGTTTAGCTAACGCTTATCCAGATGCTCTTTGGGCCCGCTATTGCTGTCAAGTGATTTTGTCTTCTGCAGTACAGATGGAGAGGAAAGTCAGTGGTAGGGGGCACCATCAGAGGCCCAGCAGCCTATGAAGGGGGATTTGCTGATTCAACTGGGAAAAATATTTTGTTCAGTTCATTAACTCTCAGACAGTGACTAGTAGAAAACCAAATCTCAACATGTCAAATATATAAGTTTATCAACAGATTAGGATTGGGTAAATGCAGTAAAAGTAGTGAGCACAGAAGTCAGTTGGACAACTTTTGGAAATCTGAAGAACAGTCCAAGGTAATATGATCCCTGGGGCAATATAACAGTATCTAAGGAAGGAAATATAGATCAGAAAACAAGTCAAGGCCAGCAGGAGACACTGACTCAGACAACAGCTGTGTTCTCTGCAGCAAACACTTCCCTGAGTACCTTTCTGTTCCTCTTGCCTGAGAGCTGGCTCTCACCTACAAGTCCTGCTTAAGAGGCAGGTGTAGCACCCGTAATTTTTGGTACAGAGGTTTAGACTGCGGTGGACACCCAGTCCAAGCTTAGCTGGAGTAAACAGATATTTTTATGAAAAGGAATTTGTTCACTGAGAATATAATTAAGGTTTTGAATCCCTAGAGTGAAAATCTGGTAATAGGTTACCTGTGTTCCATTACTCTGCTTCTACTACAAAAGCAAGTAAATAGATTGGCTGAAAAAGTATGAACAAGACCCAATGAAATTGCTAGAGACAAAAGAGAAAAGGAAGAAGAGAATAACTTCATTTCCTAACTTTCCTCCTTTTTACCCTAGTTCCTTGTGAAACTTAGCTATATGCTTAATCTTGGGTACATTGAGACAAACTCTTGTCCTTCCCAAATCATCTTATTTTATGTCAATAAGTTAGAATGCATGTCAGGATCTTATATCCAAATAACTTAAATAAGTCAGCCTGAAAGAAGCCTGTGTCCTATCTCAGGCAAGACACCTTTGAGCTGTCTGCACCCCAGCGAGAGTATGGATTTAAAAAGGAAACTGGAAAATTCAAATACTAGACATAACACAAAGTGTGTCACAGAAATTATAGGCATCAGGGGCTAACACACAAGCTGGGTCACTCCTACCCTCTTTTTCAGGAGTCCTGGAGGAGTTGTTTTTAGAGATAGAAGATAAGAAATTACAAATGTTAGGGAGAGGGACATTTTTAATAACTGTGTCTGGAGAAGTAGAGGTCTAGACTGACAGAAAAAAATTAAATTGTGAAGGGTTCAATGGGACAGAATGGATACAGAGGAAGAAGAGACAGAGATTGCCTGCCTACCTCTGTTCTGGACTTCTAGACAGAAAGGCTTATGAAAGTTCACCAGAGGAAGAAAATTTATAAAATAGTTCAGGGAACAAATTGTTCATGAATAAAGACTGTGAATTAAGCAAAATATTCTCTGTGATCAGTCTCTTAGGTATTTACACATTGATCTAGATGTAGTACACTTTGTTAATTGATTTAACAACATCTATTCGCCTCCAATTTTGATAACAAGACCCCAATTTTGTAGCAAAACAGTATGTTCAGTCACATGGGGATAAATCCTGTTTGGTCATAGCAAATTTTGGTGATTTCCATCCTTTTTCTGGTAGTTGATTTGAGAGCTGCAACCCAACTTTGGCCAATGAAATGTAAGATTATGTCTACTAGGGGTTTATGAGAAAAAAAGTTTATCCCGAATATGAAAGAATGTATGAGAAGGAAGTTTTATTTTTCTCTCTTCTTTGCTTCTTTATTTCACTGAAAATTGTCATATCACAATATGATACCTAGGCTGCTGTGGCTATTTTGCATCGATGAGGGAAAGGCCCAGGTAATCATAGAGAGGTCGACTTCAAGTTCTGATATTCTTGAGCTTTTGTCAAACTATAGAAAACCCTGTTGTCAGATTTCTTAAGTGAATCAGTACATCTCTGTGTTATTTAAAACTGCTTATGGTTGGGTGTTCTGTACAGGCAAAAGCATCAGAATTGCTATGATAGGTGAAGGGAAGCAGATGCATCTAATGGATGGAAGGACAAAAGGCCAAAGTCCCGTATTAAGCAAAAGAGCAGAAGATGCTAGTGCTGAAGGTACCAATATAAAAATAACATTCCTGGCTGAGGGCAGTGGCTCTTACTTGTAATCCCAGCACCTTAGGAGATTGAGGCAGTCAGATCACTTGAGCTCAGAAGTTTGAGACCAGTCTGGACAACATGGTGAAATCTCATCTCTCCAAAAAATACAAAAATTAGCTGGGCTTGTTGATGTATGGCTATGGTCCCAGCCACTTTGGGAGACTCAGGTGGGAGGATCTCTTCGGCCCAGGAAGTCAAGGCTGCAGTGAGCTGAGATCACACCACTTGCACTCCAGTCTTGGTGACAGAGCAAGACCCTGTGTCAAAAATAGAAAATAAATAAATAAATAAAGATTCCTGTTGTGTAAGCCTTGTTGGATCAAAATTAGACCCTGCAATGTGTCTATGCAAAGGAAAGAGATAGGGAAATGTTTTAACTTGGGTGGGAGGGATGGTATTAATGTGCTGTTCTTGAAGGTACAGGTGGCTTTCTATTCATGTTAAAGGCGTGGTACATTAAATCTAACATATACCCTAAATCTGCTTACATACACCAATGATGGGCAAGCCATTTGCGGCCATAGTACTAGCCTGATAGTACTAGACAAGTTGTCACTCAGTTGAGAGGTCCCCGGTCTATAACTTGGTATGTTAATGTTTAATGCTTTGTAAATAACTTTGTTTTATTTCATGTGCTACAGACTGTTAGAGGTAACAGTGTCATTATGTACATTTAATTCAACTGGAAAAGAACATACACGCACTAAGTTTGGAGTTACCAGAAATAGAGTTCAAAGTTTTATTTCAGGGTGAGGATCTTGGGGGCAGTGTAAAACAAGAACAAATCATTAGCAAAACTGGAATGAGAAAACCTGGACAAGAGCGAATGGTTCAAGGAAATTGCTTCAATACCTGCTGGTATTTGCAAATCTTCTTGGGCTGAAAGAAACATTCTGGGTTTTTCTTTCTTTTTTATTTTTTAATTATTTTACTTTATTTTATTTTTTGAGATGGAGTTTCCCTCTGTCACCCAGGCTGGAGTGCAATGGCACGATCTCGGCTCACTGCAGCCTCCACTTCCCGGGTTCAAGCGATTCTCCTGCCTCAGCCTCCTGAGTAGCTGGGATTACAGGCATGAGCCACTATGCCAACTAAGTTGATATTTTTAGTCGAGATGGGGTTTCTCCATGTTCATGACACTGGTGTCAAACTCTGGACCTCAGGTGATCCACCCACCTCAGCCTCCCAAAGTGCTGGGATTACAGGCGTGAGCCACCATGCCCAGCCCTGGATTTGTCTTTCTTAAAGAACAAGGGGCAGCATGCATCCATAGGTCGGAAGAGGTATAGTAGAAATCTAAGCCTAGTTTACTGACTTCCAGTCCAATCTCCTTTGCACTTCACCCTTATTGCTGAGCTGAAGCTATAGACATGTATAAAAATGGTGATAAATAAGTGAATTCCCAAAATGAGAACAAACACTGGAAAGACCACAACGCTTCCCATAACAAACTTGCTGATGTGTTCAAAATTCCATCTGTTTCACTTCCCTTTTAAACCACCTTGAAGCTAAAAGCCATGGGTTTCTATCCATGTTAAAGGCATCAGCCCTCCTGGCAGAAAGTACTGAGAGCTGTCAATATGCATACACAAATAGACCTTATTTTCTTGAGTAATTACTATTGCTTATTAAGTCACTGACTCCCTATTCTTGCGTATAATATTTTTTTTTCATTCCTGATTTGGTAGCAGTGAAATGGCAGCAAAGAAATCTTTTATACAGGAAACAATTTTACCTGAGATACCTAACACTTCCTCTTTTGTCTACAGGCTTCCCATGGATGTGGCCCCCTCCTAGGGAATGCTATAACTTTTAAATTAAGAAACAGTAACTGATCTTATAGTAGTTTGATTTTATTTTCTTTTTCTTGTATTTTGAAAAAACTATGTCAATGGGAGATACACCCTCTTCTCATTCCTTCTAAATACATGCATCTGGTCCTCCCCACCAAAGTAAGGGACTTTAAAGAGAGGAACCTATGAAAACACTTTTTTTTTTCATGATGGGCAGAAGAAGCAAGAAACAGGTTGAGCTATTGCAACAACCTGGGACTACTGCTATTAGCACTGCATTTATCTCTTTAGGACAATACACCATAGATGTATTTCACCACTTCCACAGGATGGAAAACGTGGTCACCCATACAGCCTAGAACACTGGAGGAGTTATTAATAATCTATCTTTGTAAGTCACAGCTATCTATAGGGCAAATGGTGCGTTGGACGGCACAGTCATCCACTTTAAAACCAATAAAGGTATTGGAGGACAGGATACTAGGGGCCATTATCATTATTTCTTTTGTAATTATGTAACCTTCAAATAGGCTTCTTTTCCTTTTTTTAATGCATTGGATTGAAAAATTCTCTCCTCCTTTCTTCCCTTCCTTCCCTTCCTTTCTTTCCTTCCCTTCCTTCCTCTTTCTTTCTTTCTTTCTTTCTTTTTCTTTCTTTCTTCTCTTTCTTTCTCTCCCTCTCTCTCTCCCTCCCTCCCTGCTTCCTTCCTTCCTTCCTTTCCTTCCTTCCTTTCTTTCTCTCTCCCTCCCTCCTCTCTTTCCTTCCTTCCTTCCTTCTCTCTCTTTCTCTCTCTCTCTCTTTCTTTCTCTCTCTCTTTCTTTCTTTCTTCTTTCTTTTCTTTCTTTCTCTTCTTTCTTTCAACAGAGTCTCACTCTGTCACTAGGCTGGAGTGCAGTGACACAATCTCAGCTCACTGCAACCTCCGCCTCCTGGGTTCAAGCAATTCTCCTACCTCAGCCTCCCAAGTTGCTGGGATTATAGACACACCCCACCATGCCCAGCTAGTTTTTGTATGATTAATAGAAACAGTGTTTCATCATGTTGGCCAGGCTAGTCTTGAATTCTTGATCTCAAGTAATCTGCCTGCCTCTGCCTCCCAAAGTGCTGAGATTGCAAATGTGAAGCACCGAGCCTGGCCCCAGATTGAAAAGTTCTTAATTCTTCCAGGGGATCATTAAGAAAATCTTGAAAGTCCTACTACACCTATTAAAGAAATTTTATTTATATTTTAAAATATTCTCACAAAGAAAGGTTTAGATCCAGAGTTTTCAAGAGTTCTACAAACTACCAAGAAACAGATAAGATATACAAGCTGTTTTAGGGAACAAAGAAAAAGGAATCCCTAACTCATTATGTGACACATAATAGTAAAAAATCTCCACTGAAAGTACTAAATGGACATATAGTCAAGTTTCAGGTGAGTCAGGAGTCCTCTTTTATTGCAGATAGGCAGGCTACCTTGGAACAGGTATAAGGAACTTGGCAAAAATCAGTTGATACACTGCCCATTCATCTTATCTATTTATTTGAGAATGAAAACCCCTGCATAAACATTGACAGATCAAGCAAATATATGATATTTGGGACACACTTATACTAAGAAACTATTTTCCGGTTATCTACATTTAAGTTTAACCAGGACTGTACTTTTATTTTATCTCACAAGCCTCTATGTGAAGCAATGCTGAGTTGCCCCAGATCCCTATAGATATCTGCCAGCATTCCATGCCTGTTCAAATGAGGGCATTTGGCCAATTACTCCATTTTTACACAAGATATAAAACTAGAATGTGATGTCAGTGATGTAGTGAGTAATATAATGATCTGAAACTATTTAGATTCATTGAAAATTTGGTCTTTCTTCTTTATTGTAAGTGGTGCTTTTCAAATAAAGCATTATTTATTCAATTTTTTATTCATTCAATAAATATTAACAGAAATCATGCCAAATATTGTCTTACCAACTCCAGTCCTGACTGAGGTGAGAATATGTTTCTAGCCCACAGGATAACAAACCCACTGGGGCGTTTGTCACAAATATGCAAGAAAGTGAGTCTATTCAGACCTGCAGGAACAAGGCAAGTAACCATGTAGTTCATGGGGTGCTCCTGGCTCTCAAATCTGTGTGCTACTTGTTCACGGCAAGGCAGGCACAGAAATCGAAAGAAAGATTTTAGAAAAATTTATAATAACATGACAATTAATTTTTATTGCATCAAAAAATTAAAAAACCAAAGGTCTTCCATATGTTTTTGTTTTATGTTTCATTTTTACTTTTTTTTTAAAAAAATTAATGCCTAGCATAGTTTTAGATTTACAAAGTTATTGTGTAGATGTACTTGCTTCTATTTTCTGAAAGAAATGATAAACGATTGGTATCTTTCTTTTTTAATGTTTAGTAGAATTCACCAGTAAAACCATCTACACCTGTGTTTTCTCTTCTGGAAGGATTTAAATTACTGAATAAATGTATTTAATGAATATAGGCCTATTGAGATTATCTATTTCTACTTGAGTTTTAAAGATTTGTGTCATTCAAGAAACTAATTTTGTTTTATCTAAATTACAAATTTTGGAACACAGAGTTGTTTGTAGTATTCCTTTACTATCTTTTTAAAATTATTATACTTTAAGTTCTGGGATACATGTGCAGAATGTGCAGGTTTGTTGCACAGGTATACATGTGCCATGGTGGTTTGCTGCACCCATCAACCTGTCATCTACATTAGGTATTTCTCCTAATGCTGTTCCTCCCCTAGTCCCCCACCTCCTGACAGGCCCCAGTATGTGATGTTTCACTACCTGTGTCCATGTGTTCTCATTGTTCAACTCCCACTTATGAGTGAGCAAATGCAGTGTTTGGTTTTCTGTTCTTGTGTCAGCTTGCTGAGAAGAATGGTTTCCAGCTTCCTCCATGTCCCTGAAAAGGAGATGAACTCATTCTTTTTTATGGCTGCATAGTATTCCATGGTGTACTATATATATGCCACATTTTCTTTATCCAGTCTATCATTGATGGGCATTTGGGTTGGTTCCAAGTCTTTGCTGTTGTGAATAGTGCTGCAATAAACATGCATGTGCATGTGTCTTTATAGTAGAATGATTTATAATCCTTTGGGTATATATGCAGTAATGGGATTGCTGGGTCAAATGGTACTTCTGGTTCTAGATCCTTGAAGAATCGCCACACTGTCTTCCACAATGGCCGAACTAGTTTACAGTCCCCCTGACAGTGTAAAGCCTTCCTATTTCTCCACGTCTTCTCCAGCGTCTGTTGTTTCCTGACTTTTTGATGATTGCCATTCTAAATGGAATGAGATGGTATCTCATTGTGGTTTTGATTTGCATTTCTCTAATGACCAGTGATGATAAGCATTTTTTTCATATGTTTCTTGGCCACATAAATGTCTTCTTTTGAGAAGTGTCTGTTCATATCCTTCACCCACTTTTGATGGGGTTGTTTTTTTCTTGTAAAATTGTTTAAGTTCCTTGTAGATTCTGGATATTAGCCCTTTGTCAGATGGATAGATTTAAAATTTTTTCTTACATTCTGTAGGTTGCCTAAAGCCAAAATTAACAAATGGAATCTAATTAAACTAAAGAGCTTCTGTAGAGCAAAAGAAACTATCATCAGAGTTAACAGGCAACCTACTATCTTTTTTTAAATCTGTGGATTCAATAGTGATGACCTCTGTATTATGTTCCTGTTGCTACTGTAGCAAATTCCCTCAAATATAGCTGCTTAAACAGCATAAATTTATTTTCTTTCACTCCTGAAGGACAGAAGTTGTAAAGACATACAGGTCTAAAATCAAGGTGTTGGCATGACTTCTTCCTTCTGGAGGCAAGAGAAGAAAATCCATTCTTGCCTTTTCCAGCTTTTAGAGGTTGCATGTGGCCCTTTCAGCCATCTGCAAATAAAGCTGCATAAACTTTTGTCTTCCCTCTGACTTCCTGCCTCCCTCTCATAAAGACCTTGTGATTGTACTAATGCATCCAGAATAATCACCCTATCTAAAGATCCTTAATGCAATCACATCTGCAAATTCTATTTTGCCGTTTAAGGTAACAACATGTTCATAAATTCCAGGAAGATGGTCTTTGAATGGACAGCATTTTTCAGCCTATCTTGATCTCTTTTTCATTTCTGATATTACTAAGTTGTACCACCTTATTTTTTTCATGGTTAGTCTGTCTAAATTTTATTGATCTTTTATATCAGTTTTTTATTTTATAATTTTTTCCATTGTTTTTCTGTTTTTAAATTTGTTGATTTTTGTTCTATTATTATGTTTCTTCTTCTGCTTGCTTTACAATTAAATAGCTGTTATTTCTTTAGTCTCCTAAAGAGTAAGATTGGATTATTTATTTTAGATCATTTTTTCTTTTCTAATAAATCCATCTAAAATTATACATCTTCTTCTAAGTACTACTTTCATCGTATACCACAAATTTTAATAAGCTGTATTTTCATTTTTATTTAGTTTAAATTATTTTTTAAAAATTTATCTGTGACTTCTGTTTTTTCGTGTGTTATTTAGAAGTGTGTTGTTTTATCTCCAAATATTTTGGAATGTCCCATCTATATTCCTATTTTTGATTTCCAGTTTAATTCCACTGTTATCTGGCAACATACCCTCTATGATTTCTATACTTCTAAATTTGTTAAGGTCTATTTTATGCCTGGCAATGTGGTCTATCTTTGTAAATGCTCCATGTGAATGTAAAAAAAAAAATGTGTATTAAGCTGTTGGATGGAGTATTCTTTAAGTGTCAATTAGAACAAGTTGATTGATAATGCTATTCAGGTCAACCCTACTCATAATTTTCTGTTTACTCGTCCTATCAATTGTGAAAAGAGAACTGTTGAAGTCTCTAAATACAGAAGAAGATTTCTCTAGTTCTCCTTGTAGTTCTATAAGTTACTGTCTCATGCATCTTGTTCTCTTGTTAGGTGCATTCATGTCAAGCATTGTTAGATCCTTTCAGAGAATTGACCCCTTTTATCATTTTGTAAGGCCCCTCTTGATTCCAGTTAATATTTATATACTTTTCTGAAATCTGATTTGTCTGAAGTTAACATACTACTCAAGCTTTCTTTTGATTAATGTTGGCATGGTATATCTTCCTCCATCCTTTACTTTGATCATACCTGAGGATTTGTATTGAAAGTGGTTTTATGAAACACAATGTACGATGGGGTCTTTCTTTAAAAAAAATCCCTCCGACAATCTCTTTCTTTCAATTGATACATTTAGATCACCCAAATTAAAAGTGATTTTTGATATAATTGGAATAGTATTAATTATATTTATAACTCTTTTCTATAAGATCACTTACTCTATTCAATGTTTTTCTTCCCTTTTTCTGCATTCTCTGGTTTTAATTGAACAATTTATATGATCCTATTTTATTTATTCTCTTATATCTCAATTGTATTTTATTTTAAATTTTTATAGCAATTGCCATAGAGTTTGCAATATACCTTTACAACTAATGCAAGTCCACTATCAAATAATATATAGTACTTCACATATAGTGCTGAAACTTAGAACAAAGCACCCCAAATTTCTCCCTCTCACCCCTTATGACATTGCTGTCATTAATCTCACTTATTCATGTGCTGCACTCACTGAAAACAGTTACTATATTTCCTTTAAGCAAATGGTTACCTATTAGATTGATGAAAAATAAGGATTTCATTTAACTTTTTTTTATGTTTTTTTAACGCTCTTCTTTAAGTAGATCTGAGTCTTAGACCCATATCATTTCCCTTCTTCCAGAAAAATTTCTCTCAACATTTCTTGCAAAGCAGTTCTGCTGAAAATGAATTCCCTTTTTTGTTTGTCAGAGAAAGTTTTGTATTGCTCATTCACTTTTGAAGGATAATTTTGCTGGCTATAAAATTCTAGTTTGGTCATTATGTCTTCCAGTCCACTAAATAGTTTATTTCACTCATGGTTTCTGATGAGAAATCTATTCTAATTTTTGTTCTTGATCCTCTATGGGTAAGCTGTCCCCAAACTCCCTGGATTTTTTTAAGATTTTCTCTTTGTCTTTGGTTTTCTGAAGATTGAATATGATATGCCTAAGATTGGTTTTTGGTATTTATTCTACTTGCTGTTCTCTGAGCTTCTTGGATCTAGGGTTTGGTGTGTGTCATTAATTTTGGAAAATGCATGATCATTATTACTTTAAATTTTTCTATTTTTCCTTATTTTTTTCTTTTTCTTCTTATATTGCAATTATATATATGTTAGAGTTTAAAAATTATCCCACAGTTCTTGGATAGTCTGTTCTACGTATTCACTCTATTTTCTCTTTGCATTTCATCTTGGGAAGTTTCTGTTGACCTATTTTCAAGCTTATTGATTCTTTATTGGCCAGGTACAGCCTACAGATAAGCCCCTCAAAAGCATCCTTTTTGGGAGGACGAGGCGGGTGGATCACCTGAGGTCAGGAGATCAAGACCAGCCTGGCCAATATGGTGAAACCTGGTTCCTACTCAAAATACAAAAATTAGCTGGGTGTGAACTCCCAGCTACTTGGGAGGCTGAGGCAGGAGAATCGCTTGAACTCAAGAGGTGGAGGTTGCAGTGAGCCAAGATTACATCACTGCACCCCAGCCTGGGCGACAGAGTGAGACTCTGTCTCTAAAAAAAAACAAAAAACCAAAAAAAAAACTTTGTTTTTATTACATTGCTTTTGATGTGTAGCATTGTCTTTTGATTCTTTCACAGAGTTTCTGTTTTTCTGCATAGATTATGCATCTTTTCTTTTCCATCATCCTTTTTTTTCATCAAAGCCCTTATCACATCAATCATAGTTATGTTTAGTTTCCTGCCTAATAGTTCCAAAGTCTATACCATATTTGAGTCTGGTTTTGATGTTTGTTTTATCTCTTCAGACTACGTTTTTCCTTACTGTTCAGAAAAATTTTTAGTTTCTCTTGAAAGCGTCACATGATGTACTAAGTAATAATAACTGAAGTGAAAGACCTTTAGTGTAAGGTTTTTCATTAATCTCACCAGGATTTAGTGTGTGTTTTTAATGATTGCTATAGCTGTAGGTGCAAGAGGCTTAAAATTTCTCTCGTGTTCTCTTTTTTGTCTCTCCTATTGCTTTGTGATTTCCTAATAACTCCTGCTTAAATAGTGTACCTTGCAGCTCTTCAATTGTGATCTATTGTCATTAAACTGGATCCCTATTGATGTGGTAGTGTCTGAGCAAGGGGAAGTATTATACAATCTTATGATTAAATCTCAGTGTTTGTGTGAGTCTATGCCTCAGGGTCATGACTTTCAAAAGTGTTTCTTAGCTCCCTTTCTATAAGGTAAGATGAGAAGGCTAGATGTGGCTGGAGTGGAGGAAAATGCACTCACGCTTAGGTGAGATATGTCGCTCATAAGGTTCTTTTACCTGGAAATAGGCCTTTGTTACTGAGAATGCTCTGGGCTGATTTAGAAATGGTTTCTTTTCTTCTTCTCCTGCCAAAGCCATGAGAGGATTATTCTTGACTCTTTACCAAAAGAACCTGTTGGGATTCCTGAAGGTAAACTCCATGAAGGTGTGAGGGCTTTCCAAGGACTGCAACTTCCATGAGTTTCTCACTCTTAATGCCAATCTGCACTCAACATCCAACAATTTTTCAAAATTAGCATTTAAATGTTTCTCACAGCTTGTAGCTCCAGAGGCTTTTGCTCCCGATAAGCAGAAATGTAAACAGCTCTGTGCATTTGGGTGCTTTTTCTATGGAGAAAGCATATCATATACAAACAGTGACAACTTTATTTACTCATTCCCTATTTAATTTTTTTTCTTTTCTAAGTGTACTTTCTATAGCATGGTAGAATCAATGAGGGTGGTACACTTGTATATTCCTGATTTTTAAGGAAGTCTTTTCAGTATTTTACTTTTGAGTCTCTATAGATTTCTTTACCACGTTAAAGCTATTCCCGTCTAACTCTTGTTTAAGACTTTTTATCAGTTACTAATGGGTTTTGAATTTCACTTAATGATTTTGTTCTTTTAAAATGACTATATATTTTTTCTCTTTGATTTTTTGAACTTGGAAGTTGTATTAGTAGTTCATCATAATAAACTACCATTACATTTCCAAGATTAACTCTTCTTTCTCTTCATTTATTGTACATATCAATGAATTCAATTTGTTTTGTGTTTTGTTCAGGAACTTTGGACCTATGTTCCTGAGTCAGATTGGCCTTCAAATTTATTTCTCATGATGGCCCTGAATTTTTCTTTTTCTCAAAATTTCCCCCAATATTTTAGATAAAATTCCAAAGACAATAGTGTTATAAATCACTGTGTACCTACCACCAAGCAACAACTATCATGACCTCAAGGCCTCTCTTGTTTTGTCTATTTTATCTATTTATTTCTTTATCTCTACCATGCTAGATTATTTTGAAGTAATTCCTGAATAACATATTTCATTTGTAAGTATTATATATCTTAAATGATAAGGATACTTTAAATAATATAATTTCAATACTATAATTATGTCTGAACATGATATAGTCCCTTAACATTATCAAATACTCACTTTTACCCATTTGCTTTTTAATTTTTTTTTTTAAATTTGTTCAAATCAGGATCCAAGCCTAGTTCACACATTTTATTTGATTGATGTATCTTTCACATGTTAAGAGTGATATGTTGCTTTATTTCCCTAAATTCACTTGCTGGGGAAATGTACTTATTTGTCCTGTAGATACTTACGTATTCTGTATATACTTATGTGCAGTATATTCAGTATATTTATTTTTAAGAAGGTGCTCTCTTATTACAAATTTAGGAAATCTCTTTAATCATAAACTCAGTGTTACCAGAGAATTGCCAGACTAATATTTTCAGGAGCTCATCTAATTATATCCACCATTTATTCAGCACTAATTTTGTGCCAGGCATTGTGCTAAGAGATCTATATAAATTATCATATTTAATATAAAGAACATCATTATGAGACAGCTATGCCTACCCTCATATTTCACACAAGGAAGTGAAAATTCAGAGAAATAGTACAACTTGGTCATGGTTCTATAAAAGTAACAGAATGGGGCTTAAAACCCAAACACCAAAGCTATGCTCGTAATCACTGCTACAGGCTTCTTCTGGAGGGAAGAGATTGGGGAATAAAAAAGAAATAGAGTTTTGGCCTTTGCTGCAAGGCTATTTACTTCAACATCATAAGAGAGAAAATGTTTTTTTCTAAGATATTTAATTTACCATTGGGATGAATCTGACATTTAGAAGACCTAAGCCCAGAAAATCAGATTTCTGTTTTACATGGAGGGTATTGAAAACACCGGAGAAATTCTATAATCAACAGCCAAGTGTAGTTATTTGCTAAGCTACATTAACCTAATGCATTCTAAGAAAAATAATGTGCTCGGCGGAGTCATCAGATTCTCTTTACTTATTCAAAGTACAATATCATCAATTCCTTGTTTCTAGAAAATGACTGATATTGTTCTTGTTTTCTCCATAAGTTTTTCAGAGATACTGTGAGCTCCAACTTCCCTCTAACTTAGACAATGTCTAAATTATCAATATCGTCTATTATATCACTTTATTCTCAAAATTATCCTGTATGTTAGGCAGGGCAGGTATTAATTCATTCCACATTACAAGAAAGAAATTTCGAAACAGGACTTAGTTTATGTAAAAATGCACATTAGTGACCAAGTCAGGATGAGAACTGCATTCTATTCCTGAATTCCCCATTCTCGATGCTAGACCCCACGTTATTTCATTTTGATTAACATTCTTCAGGCATTCAGCAGGAAAGAATTAAATTCAGAAAAGACCCATTTAATTGCTCTTTGACTTGGTATTTTTTTTTGAATGTTTCACTCCTGTTAATGGATTCATTAATTTTTACAACATCTTATTTGCTTTCCACTAATGGAATTCTTAGAAGGTAATTGGTTGGTTACCTTCTCTAAGCCTCATGTAAAGTTTAAATGTCATTTTATACAAAGATATTTACTGCATGGTATGTTGGTCTAATTAATTTTTGAGAGCAAATAGAAATTGCTCCAAGTCATTTTTGTCTGTAGTTGAACCATGAGCCTTGAAAATGTAGCTGTGATTTCTTGGGTATGTGTTATACCCACATGTGTGTTAGGTGCACATGTATAGGGACATAGGTTTAGAATGGTGGTTTTTCTTTGTAAAAATTAATGTTTCAAGTGTTTTTTAGGTGGTATCTTTTATCTCAGTTGTGCTAGCTCTAGGTAATACAAGAGGTTGATTGAAGTATATCCTGGGAAATTCTCTGAAGTAGGTAGGTGAGAAGAACAACATGTTTAAAAGGCAGAGAACAAACTCAAATTCATGACAGTAAATCCAAGGAAGGGGTATAAACCCAAATCCCTTAAATACTGCTGTCTTCCTCCAAGGGGATGGATTAAGAATAAATGTCAAGCTTGGGAACTACAGTGGTGCTCAGAAATTTTCATTGTATTTGGGGAATCTGAGGTAATACAAGGAAATATCAACAGTCTTGTTTTCAGAGTCATAAAGGGCAGATTTTCAAAACTAGGCTATGTTCCCCTGCAAAACTGGAGTGCAAATCATAAAACCAAGACTGTAACTCAGACAAACTGAATAGGCTAACAGTAGGGATAAAAATAATTTCTTCCAAGGTCATGAGGGACCTGAGGATTTACTCCAACTAAATATTTACCCTTTCTAATTTAAAGGCGTAATAGGAGAATCTGGTGAGTCTACTTTGTGTAGACTATGATGTATCCATGAACATGCATATGGATGATAGTAACATCTTTCTCTTCAACATGCTTATATTTCAAGTTTCATTGTATTCTTACTAGATCACTTGGGCTTGGATTTTTACACCTTTTGATATACATATTACTTAAAAAAAAAACTCTTATTCAAGGTCAGCAAGAGAACTGAAGTTGTCTTCTACCTCCTTCGAAACAATTGTTTTCTCTGTAAAATTTTGAGTGAAGCTTGCCGTGTTGAAAATTTCTATTTTCCCGTTAAACGAAAGCAGTGGACAGCTCTACTTACTCTGTTGTATTAAGGGGAAATAGCAGGAGGACCTTGAGTCCTTGTACCTTTGTTCTCTAGCCTCCTATGGCTTAGTACATCCGGTTTGAGGAAAGTCAAGAATCTGAATAAGGGCAGTTATGCAACATTCAGGGGGTTGCATGAATCGATATAGCTTTCTTCTCTGCAGAGGATATGACTCACAGTTTATCACTACTAATGGGGACTGAGGGGTGGTCAGGGATATTGCCTTCAAATATAGCAAGCAGCAGGAAAAGCTCCAAGTGTTTGAATTATTTAGCAGAACATGACTACTGTGGTGTTCTTGGCTTAAGCTCAAAGCAAAAATAGAGATCCTCAAATCAGTAACTATAATCATTAATTACGCCTCTCTCTACCATCAACAATATCTTGGTGATACTTTAAAATGGGTTTTAATCCTCTCATAGAGGGCTGCTTTGTGATAAAATGAGTGGTTGTATCCCTCTGGTTATATACTTTATATAAGCTTTGAATAAAGTGGTAAAGCCCTTTCTTTCACTTGGTAAAGTCAGGAATGCAGCAAGCAGAGTAGCCATGGGGCTTCTATTTAACAGCATATTCACAGACACTTCTCACCAGCAAGTGATAGGCAGCCATGGATATGATGCTGTTTTCTCAGAGAGCATCTTCATTCGTACCCATAGCACAAGTTCTGGAGAAGAGCAAATAACTGAGCTTCAAGGTCATAAATGGGTTTAAATATTAGCTCTAACAATTTCTGGTTATGCGAGACTGGGCAAGTCATTTAAATTTTCTCTAATTCACTAGTAATAAAATGGAGAACATATTTCAAGATTCTTCTGAGAATCAAAGACAAACATTGACCTTCCTGGCACAGCATGAAAATAAAGAGGCAGGTGCTTTACATCTGGTCATTCCAACGTTCACATTCTAGCTCACTCTCCTACTGATTGCGCATATGGATTCTGCTCATGTCATCTCAACTTCAGTTTGTAAATAGTTTTTCTCCATAAAATGGTGATTATAATACCTACTATCTGGGTATTTTTTTTTTGTGGGAGGTATAAGCAAATATTTGCTACAACCTAACAGCTTCTGAATCTTGACCCAGTGTCTAGCTTTGGACACTTTCTTACCTCCCATGCTCCTTTACCTTAAGTATAAGGTGCTTGGGCTGCATCCTTGAGGACCATAGCCATCCATCACAGTCCACCATCTGGTCCAAATTCTCCATCTCTAGTCTGTGCCTGGGTCTATTTTGTTTATTCTTTGCTTCAGAACTCTAGACTCTTCTTTTATTTGTTTGGGGTAAAATTCAAGTAATCTTTCAAACTATGTGCCAATGAGACAAAACTAGAAAAATATAAAGATCTTTATGGGTTATTATTTTTTAAGCAAGGACAGTCTCCAAGTGGGTTTATTTATTGCACCATGTCAAGCTACATGGAGAAATTGTTGTTTTTTCTGTGTGTGTGTGTGTGTGCACATGTGTGTTTGTCTTTGGTTATTTACAAATTTTTGCAGGGGAATGTTTTTCATAGACATTCAAAATTGGCCACACAAAATGCTGACATGACAGCAGAGATCTGGAACTCATTCAACATTTATTTAGCTAACAAATTGGTAGGTCATCCTATTCAAGCTATGTTTGTATGTATGTGAGGATTTAGGGGTAGAGAGTGTTGGCAGGACATATAAATGTAATCTGAATTTCTCTAAGTGTGGATTCAAATAGGGTGCTATTAGAAATAAAAACTTGAATTTCATGGACTGTTTGACCACCTCGCTAATGCAGGGCTTGCTGAAAAATCTTGCTTCCTGCCCACTCAAGAATTTCTGCAGATTTGCTGGGTTATCTGATGTGGATTTCTGGGCAAGTCTTCTGACATTGCATTTTCAATTCCCAGTAGGTTGTCCACTGAAGTCTCCTACCAGACACCACCACTGATGTACAGTTTGCACTCAGGCGATGTCACTACTGATGCTCACAGAAAGCCTCCATGGTATCCACCTGTGGACTATGAAAACATCCATTCAGGGTGGAAGCAGGGAAGATGGCTCTCCCCATCTCATGTTACACCTGGTTAGAGAACTCCCAAAGAAGTATAAAGGTCTGTGTCCTTTGGATGCAAATTTACAGCTATTTCTGGGGTGATAGCCCCACTTCTCTGGGTGTGGATGAAAAATATCTGCCAAGAACATGGGTTGATGTCACGTTAGAAACACAAAAATGTTATCAGGGCCAGGTAGCAAAGTCCATTTATTTTCAAGGAAATTGAACCAACCAAGACACATGCAAACAATAGCAGGTAGTAATTAGTAGTAGTTAAAAAGTAATGATGACATCTTTCTAGTATAGTCCTGATCTCACCAACCTGAAATTTAACAGTGTTGTTGAAGTTATAGATACAAAAGCAGAGTCTCAGTTCCTAAATGGGTCTCCTGGTCTTCCTCTTTCTGTGATTTTTAAATAGTTATTCCATTGTGCAGTTAAAATGGTACAGGATGCACTAATAAGATGAGTTTAACTTAGAACTGTTTTATAACAGTGCAACAAGGCTTGATGTGGGCTGATTGTGTTTTTCAATATTTTGCTTCCTTTCCTCTTTCCTTACTGGGGAAGAAGGTATATGTGTATGTGTATCTGTGGAGAAATAGAGCAGTGATTCTCAACTGTGGTTGATTTTTCCCATTCTTTCCACAGACGTTTGGCAATATCTAGAGACATTTGTGGTAGTCAGGAATCAAGTAAGGATGCTACTGGTATTTCCTGGATATAGCAATGTTGAGAGAAGCTTTAAATGGTGAAGAGGAGCTAACTATCCAGAGAGGGATAGAAAGGTTTTCCAAGCAGACAGGCATCAAGAGCATAGGCCCATGGATGCAGGTGGCAACAAGCTGTGTGGTGAAGCTGAAATATAAAATATGAAGCAAGGAAGAACAATTGTATCAAGTGCCACTCAATTCCTAAATCAGTCTCTCCAATTTCATTTAAATCTGGTTCAATCCCATCTCAATTGTGTCTAATAGGCTTCCCATTTGCCTAATCTTGCACTATAGCCCGTGGGGAAAATGGCAAACATGTGAGAAGTGATTTCTGCTTTCGGGTACCCTGAGCACAAGCAGAGAGTCAGGATGCAATGGGGCCAGCCCAGCTCTGTGACCAGACTTCAGACTACTCTCTCCACCACGCAGCAGCCTGCAGCCCTGCTGACCATTGTCCAATTTAACCTCACCTCAGAAGTGTTTTCCCTGGATTCCATGACTTGGAAAACCCTTCCCCCCAAAACTGTACTTGCTAATTCCTTCTCAACCCAAATGTCACCTCCTCAGCAAACCTTCCTTTAAATGTTCAATATAATTTACCCGCACCCCACCCTCTGTTTACTGCATTTTGCTGTCTTATTTTCTTTATAGCACTCATCACTATCTGAGATTACCTTTATGCATTTGTTTGCTGGCTTGTTTATTGCCTGCACCCTACTATAGTCTGAGCTCCAAGAAAACAGGGGTCTGGTCTCTCTAGTTGAGTGTCATGTCATCAGTATGGAATGCTGTGCCTTGCACCTGCTAACTCTCAATAAATATATATATAAATAAATATATTTAAAAAGAGTAAACCATTTTCCTAGGAAATAATCAAAGATTAATAACAATTTCCTGGCACCAGCTGAATGGCCCCAGCTGGTTCACTCTGATCATAAGAGCAGGTCATATAAAGAGAGGGGAGAGAATTCTTACACAATTCCTGGGAGGAACCTAATAATTTCAGGGTGTGTGGAAATTCTTTGTTATTGCTTCTCACCATGGGATCACTCCCCTTCCTTTTCCTTGTCTTCTTCCTCCTCCTCAGGAAGGAGACAAAGAAAGCATCTCTCAATTAGAAATGTTAACTCAGCTATCTGCTGGCAACTCTTCCCACGCAGGGCAGGACAGCTGGCTTCTGGATTTAACCTAGATTTCTAGATTTCTGCTGTTTCACTTTGCTTCAGGTGCCTGCCTGAAGATGCAAGATCTTTCTGCTTGCCAGGTTGGCAGCTGGATAACAAGCCACTCTCAGGCACACAGAAGAAAAGTGTCTGGCATAATATGGATGGGTGGCCACGCTCAGGACAGATCATGGGAGGAAATGCATCTGTGCAAACTGCTGACTGACTTGCCTTCAGAGGAAGTGGAGAGTGTTGTGATGAAAGACACCACAGATGGTAAGACGGAGTGGAATGTTGCTTACATGCAGGGTATCTGTAGGAGTATGAGGCAAGAAGGACTTTCTCACACAACTTCTCCCCAGCATAGGAATGTCCAAAAGTCATTTAAAGTTAGTGTGTCCAAAGCGTATTTGCTCCCCACTACCCCCTAATACATTTAATTTCTTCCCTCCCCAGTCTTCCTCATTTCCATAAGTGGGATTACCATCTACCTATTAGACACCAGGACAAACCCTGGGTGGGCTCTTTGATGTATCTTATTTCCATCATGGTCAATCCACCTCCAAATCGATCTAACATCAGTCTACTGCTCCCCATCTCCAACACCATCGTCTTGGTCCAGGTCAAAATCACCTGGAACCTGATGGTAACAGCCTATCAGGTTTTTGGCTTCCATTCATACTCCCCATGATCTCCATACAGAAGCTGAGATTACCTTGCAAAGAAATAAATGACATTAGCCCACTCTGCCTACCTTTTTTTCTATGGCTTCTGGTTGTACTTGAGAAAAGCAAACACATGAACAAACTACCTGCCTGATGTAATTTGCTTCTACCTGAGGCTATAACCTCACCTTACACCCCCTTGCTCCTGACTGTCTAGGCACTTGCTCTGGTTCCTGAAGAAGTCAAGGTTGTTCTAATCTCTGGGCTTCACCCTTTGCTAATCCCTTGGGCTGGCATGCCTTTTCCCTTGCTCTTTGTATGACGAGCTCCTTCTTATCTTTCAGGTCTGCACTTAAATGTGGCTGACTCAATGAAGTCAGCTTGGAGTTTTCTTCTCTTGACACATAGTCTCTGTCCCCAGTTACTGTCTGTCATGTGCACACTATTTATCTCAAAGCTATTGTGTAAAATGCTGGAAATGATACTAGTGAAAATGCTAAGTGCAGGTTGGCATTCAAAGGCAGAAAGGTTGGCAAGTTCATGGGTCCTTTGTTCTCTCAGCCTCTGTGGATACCCCCTGCTGATTTCCTCCTTTAAAGGAACTCTCTCTTGCTATTTTTTTCTCCTTTGTGAAATTGGCACAAGAGTGACTCTGTAATGTGAGATGCACTCTTTGGGCTATTTATGAGGCACCAGGCATTCTGAACTGAGGTGTGGGTTCTTAGTCAGGTGATAGGAAACTGTAGCTGCCCAGGGATTCCTTGTCCCATGGGAATTTTCAACAGTTTGGGAGCAGCCTCTCCCACTAGAGGGAGACCCTTCTCTTAGATAAATCCTTGCCAGGTATTCAGGAACAAGTTCTGAGGTTATTTGTAGAAAAAAAATTGCTTATTTCTCCTAATACTTAATTATCTTGTTTGTTTATATGCTAACCTGGTTGTTGTTGATCTCTTCTACCAAAATATAAACCCCATTAGGGTAGTAACTCTGACCATTCTTTTTTTCTCTGCTTTGTATTTAGCTCATTTCTTGGAATGTTGTAGGCCCTCCTCAAGGAATATTTGTTAAATGAATTGAACTGAATGAGGTAGTATCTGAAATGCCAACATAAGAATGTCTTATAAATAGGGCTAATATTAGTGAAATTTAAAAATCAATATGTTTACATTTCTGATCATCCTTTGTTTTCTGTAAGTGTCTACTTAGGTCTATCAATAGCATTTCTTGGTCTAGAACTAGGGACATCTCCAGGCTTAAAGTCCATGACAAGTCAATCATCCCCAAGTCCAAGATTAGTTGAAAGGGAAAAGGATTTTCTAAATTTAGAATTTTAAGAGCAATGCATGAGGTTTTAGTGATGATTTTAACTATAAAAATAGCATAGCAAGATACAGGATATAACATCAGAGCAGAGTCTCCAAAACTGAACTCCAAATCTTCAGACAGGGACTAAGTTACTATGATATCTAATCCCTGAGAAGGAGCTCAGCACCCCACTCCCCTAGGCCTTATCCTGTGCTGTTTTTAGGGATATTACAAAATCTCTGGTGAGAAACCCAGGAAGATGAGAGGTAATGCGATTTTCCAGTGTGGTGCTTCTTTCCTGCCACACTCTGCATGGTGCAGAAGTTGCATATTCATTTAAAAGGAAGGTGTCCAGGCAGATGCACCTTCCACTTAGGTGCCCCCCTGTGTGTCTGTGGCAGGATCAGGATATGCAAGGGGCCTGAGTGGACTGGAGGAGGCCTGGGGCTGAGATAAGCATGCTATGGCATGTAGCCACCTAGTGTCTGGAGGCAAATGGTTAACTTGGAACATGTTTGTCACTGGGAGGAGCCAAAATAACCCCAGAGAGACTGATCAGGGCAGCCATGCCTGTTCAGACACCACAATACTCTATGTCTAGACAAGGTGGGCAGAGCACACCCAAAAGCAGTGTATGGACAAGAAAACCTTCCTTGACAGCCATGAAGCTCCTCAATCTTTGCCTATACTCAGAACATATAATGAGAGGGTAGATAAAAAGTTGCCTCCTGAGACAGCAGAGAAAGCTTGGTTAGTTTAAACTTTGACTTGTACCAAGTGGGAAATTAGCTTGTTGTTGCCAGAGGCTCCAAGACCAGGGGATACACTACCAGCCTATTCTGGAGGCCACTGAGCAGAAGGACTCACAGATCCAATCACACTCTTCATTAAATAGACTGAAGCACATAGAGGGAAGCAAGGGGAGAATGACTGGGTAGGTTAACACTTCCAATTGACTTTGGAGAGGCTATAGGTGAGAGACAAGGACCACAATATCTGAATCCTGGGATCCATGATCTCCATATGTCCTGCCTGTCTCTAAGCATTGGAATTTTGCACTGATAATGGGCTTATAAGAACCAGAGTTGAAGTGCAAGCAAGAATCGACAGATGGAAGATCCCCTGGGCCAACAACACACACTGGTGTTGGGCTCACCACCTGCAGGGGTCTGTCCTGCAGGCCCTGACTCAATTGAATAAATTCACTCAGACACAATATTCAGTGAATGAATGGGCTGGGGTGTCTGGGACACTCACAGACACTTGAGGAGAGTGCTGTAAAGAGACAGCAGCCACCAGCCATGACATACTAGCCAGTATTTATTCAGCACACATTAAATGACAAAGGCTTTAAGTCAACACCGCTGGAGGGTAGAGATTAAAGGCCAAGTTCCAAGGCCTAAAGCAAACACTATTAATGGGTAATATCCCTGGTCTGCTTCCCCCGAAAGAGCCATGCAGAATGAGTAAGGGTTAGTTTATAGAACCACATGAACAAACAAGTTTATTAGGTAAACTCCCCACATTCCTTTGTTTCTACTCTAATTTATTTAACTAAGGGGACAAGGCTGCATTCAGCCAAGTATTATAGTAAAAACCTTTAAGCCTTCCAAAAGCGTTTGTGTATATTCTCTATAACTAAAATGTCTCCCACCAGCCTGACTGAACCCCACACACCGGCTGTATGGAAAAGATTCAGAGACAAGTATACCTGGTCAACAGCCGCAGCTTGCCAGATGACAGCTGGCTAATTTCTATTTCATTTGTGTTTCTTGGGCAGAGGACATATAGACTCAGAATGAATGTCTCCAATAGGCAGCCAAATTAAGGCCTCATATTCATGAAGTGTTCATGTATGTTTACTGCTTCTGTGTAGTTAGCACCTCCTGAATACTTAGTATGCAACAAACTCTTAGCACTGAGGTGCCTCATGATTCTTAGGTATTGTTGATTCCTTCTATCCCTTCCTGTGTTCAGCACAGACGTGCCCTACAAACTAACCTGTTATCTCTTCTTAACATAACTAAAAATATTTCCATCATCAAAGATGAGTGAGTCTTACAACAACTCATCTTCGCTCATAGAAATGAATGTTCTCTAAAAGCAAATGCTCATTACAACATGATAGTCTATTTACCTGAAAGATAATTTTTACATTAGAAATAAATAAAATATCTCTGATTGACAAGTTGAAGATTTCCTTTTTCTTTTCTCCTGGGAGCTAGAGGCCTAGAGATGAGTGAGAACTTTCATAGGCAAAGAAAGCTACCTGATTTTTTGCTTCTGAGCTGTAGTTGATAGAATCAACAGAGCACTTTGCAGAGCTGAATGGTGTTTAGTAAATTGATTTATGTTCTCCACGGCCTCCTTTTCTGTCCTCTTTTCCTTCTTCCAGGTTCCTCATGTCTCCTCACTCACTCGGGCCTCCATTTTTGCTCACTGTATTGCATTGGCCTCTTCCAAATCTTGCCCCCTTCCTTCATATGGTGGTGATGGGTCAATCCCAGCTCTAGGCGTATCATCTGTCCTAGCTTTGCCTCTGACTATGCAAGGAAACACTCTACCCTGCATTTGGAGGGTGGACTGAGGCTCTCTGATCTCATATACACAGGTACCTTCCTCCCCACACTGCTCACCTATTGGTCTGCCTCCTTCCAGAATGAAGAAATGGAAGCATTTTGTCGAGAGAAAAGTTAAGGAGCCCTGGAGCAGTTTTCTGCTACTGTACTGGGGGCGACGAGTCAGGATCTGCTGAGAGAATGCTTACTGTGAAAGGGGTTCAAGCTGGATTTCTGCAAGGAGGCAAGAGTGCCAGGTCTTGGGAGAAGTGGCACCAAAAGCAGAGAAAAGTAGACTTCGATGTCAAGTATTGCCGACGTAATTGCACCAAAGGCCAGTCTGAGCTGTCTGTGAGTGTGAGTGTGATCATATTAAATTGCAGGTGAGATCACTTTGCTTCAGGGCACTTCAGTGACTCCCTGTCAAAGGGATGAAATTCAGATCCCTTATGAAAACAGAGCTGGTCTTCTCTAATCTGATCTTACCCTGACTTTGCAGCTATTTTCCCGAGCACAATCCTCTCAAAAGCCCCACAGGACTACAGGCCCTTCCCAAGTCCCCAGAACAAGGGGATGCCTCTGAGATTCTGATCATGCTGTTTTCTCTGTCTAGAATGCCCTTCTCCATCTCTCCCTGCATCTTTCCACCTGCAAAATTCTCTGCTGTCTACCACTCTTGCAAGAGCCAGCATCACAGCTCTTGGAATAGCTTGCATAGCAGTAAACTGGAAAATGTCTCTATCTGTTGTAAACTTATCTGAAGGTAGAAACTGTGTCTTATCTCCAAATCTCTAGGATCACAATCAGTTGCCTGAACAGGGTAATTAAATTAATTAATTCAGTTGACTTATTAATTCATATGGAGCTGTTGCTGCAAGAGGTCACATCCTATGCTCTGTCAACGGCTCGTACATCCCAAGGCACATTCCTTTCTGATGAATACAGATTTACCATGCTGGAACCACTGACCTATTTTGCTTCCCTGAGTGGAAAGTAAAAAGGCTGAACTCCTAACAGTTCCTTGGCTTGTGATTTAGTAGTAGAACATCATGTCAAAGTCCAAGAAATTGAATTGCACTCAACCGTGGTATGTGACATGCACAATTGAGGATGTTTATAATTAGGATTTGTGAACACAATTTAAGATTAAACTGTTATTAAGAGGAGCTCATGAGATTCGAGGGCATCACTTGGTTTTCTTTTTGCTGGCTAATACCCTTTCTTCGTGCTGGAAATCAATTAAGCATGACAAGCAAAGAGGGAGAATTATATATTTGACAATATGTTTCCTTTAATGAAGACAAAGCAAGAATAGAAGGGGAAAATGCAACACTCATCTGATTCACGGCTCAGTTGTTATTTGTAAAGAGATAATTACTTGTTTGTAATCAAATGGACAATTTTTTAAATATTTTAGAACAAAAATATATTGCTGCAGTACAATGACAAACAGCATTTTCAAGATGTAAAACAGAGAGCTTTCCATTGATAGCTTTTTTTTCTGTGAAATTTAATTCAAGAGAGAGAGTTCTTTGTGTATTGGAAAACTTTGATGATAGAGGAGTTCAAAGCACAAGTAGATGAATCAATAAACTAGGAAGAAGATTTGCAGTTTTGCTCCTTATTTTAGGATCCTGATGTTTTTATTTGCTTCTATAGCTAAGAAGTGTACTGTCCAAAAAAAGGGTGCCTCTTCCAGTCCTCCTTGACAGTCCATTAGGTCTGTGGCCCTACCAGTAGGTTTTATCAGATGTTGAATAGCAAATGCTTCTAGAAGGGTCCACCTTTATAATTAATATCTTAATATGAATTTCCAAAATTGAAGCCCAACTGGAATGGTTATTAGTTGGCAAGAATTTGGTGAAGCCTAAAGCATAGGTTATGATGATCTTTCTATCTTGTATTCATTCAGTGAGTAGGTGAGTCTGCGGTGTCTGTGTGTGTGTGTATTTGGGTTTAATGCTGGCTTAGCCCTTCCTTATATAAATGTTGTTTCACAAGAGACAATACAGCATGTTGTTTAAAAGCATAAGCTTTGCAATCTGTCAGACTGATGTTTGCACACTAGCTCTGTCTTTTATTAGGTAAGAGATGGACATTCCTCAATAAGATCATGCTTTTGGTAGAGTGCCTGCTACATAACACACCTTCAGTAAATACTTGTTGTTATTATTTCAAAAATAAGTCTTCATCTCTCTGGCATTCTTCAATGGTTGGCTTCAAGCACAGGGTCTGGATGATCAATATTTCTGCCATTCTAGTTATGACCTCTCAAATTGGGCAAGATGCTAGAGTGATGACTGGCCTCCGGATCCAGTCCTTTGCTGTCTGTTGACCTCCTGTGCCCTCTCCAGTGGATTCCAGGGGCTACCGCTTCAGAAAACTGTCATTTAAGTACTGAACTCCCATGATATGTGAACTGCTCTGAGAGCAATCTCTACAAAATATTTCTAGTGTATGTTCTGAGACAATTAGGAAATATTTTCAGGCATAGGTTGTCTTGGAAAAGAAACTTTAGTCTTTTAAATAGCTCTGATTGCTTTTTTGTGATTACTTAATAAGTATCCAGTAAAAATAACTGGAGAGTCTAAAAAAACCAAAAAAGCATAAAGAACTGAAGGAAAGTTTGGTTGAACTACAGAGCAGGGTCTTACCTTGTAATCAAGTCACAGACTTGTTCACCTCTGGGGCTAGAAGAAGCCAGGCCCCGAGAGACAGAGCAGCAGAAATTTCGGCACTTATGGCAGGGAAGGCAGAAAAGGGATCACCCTCTGGGCTGCTGGTCACCATGAGAGGGCCCTGATATATCCACTTCTGGGTCATGCGCACATAGTGTCTGCAGCAGGGAGGCACTGCCAGCTGAGGAAGGCCTCTCCAGGTCACTCCTTTCCTGCTATCCCTCTTGTGACTAGAACAGTGTAAAGTCCTTGTGATATAATTTGGATATCTGTCCCCATCCAAATCACATGTTTAATTGTAATCCCCAGTGCTAGAGGTGGGGCCTAGTGGGAGGTGTTTAGATCATGGGGGTGGATCCCTCGTGCCCTGGTGCTGTCTTGCAAAATTCTTGCAAGACCTAGTCAATTAAAAGGATGTGGCACCTACATCCCCCTATTCTCTGTCTCTTGCTCCTCCTCTGGACAGGTACATGATGTACCTGCTTCCCCTTTGCCTTATGCCATGGTTGTCAGCTTCCTGAGGCCTCCATAGAAGTAAAGCAGATGTCAGCACCATGCTTCCTGTAAAGCCTGCAGAACCGTAAGCCAATTAAACCTCTTTTCTTTATAACTTAACCAGACTTATGTATTTCTTTATAGCAATGAAAGAATGGCCTAATATACCTGGCAAGTAAGAATTTTCATCTTAGGTTAGGGAACCTCCTAGCTGCCTGTATGGGATTCCGCTCAGTGCCCAGATAGGTGGCTTAGAAGCAGCACTTCTGGAAAAATTCCTGGCTCGTAAGTCAGAAAAACTAAGGAGACTGGCTGGAAAAAGAAGATCTAGCTATACCACCAGCAAGGTGCATCCTCAGAGCCTGATTCAGAAATGATGCGAAGTCACTGGAAGGAGGTGGGGTTTGGGATAATTTCTGCTCTAATAACCAGAGGGAAGTAGAGGCTTTGTTTTCTGGAAGTCCAAGTTGCAGACAGAAAACTGTAGTCAGTGGGCAATGTTGAGGACAGAGACATTTCTGTGCCACCTTCAGTTTAACCTACTCATTTGTCATGTGGATGGCATCCAATAAATAAATTAATAAAAATAACTGTGCATCTGTCTCCCTGGATTCAGTTGTAGCAATTGCCTGACCTCACTCCATTCCTACCCCTCCTCTGACTTCCTCCTCTGTTCTATGTTAACTTGGCTTTTAGCTCTATTGCCTATGCTTTTCTTTTTCACGATGTTATGATTCCTCTTACCCGGCCTTAGAAAGTGGCTTCTGGCCAGGCGCAATGGCTCATACCTATAATCCAGCACTTTGGGAGGCCAAAGCTGGCAGATCATGAGGTCAAGAGATTGAGACCATCCTGACCAACATGGTGAAACGCTGTCTCTACTAAAAATACAAAAATTAGCCAGGCGTGGTGGTGCAAGCCTGTAGTTCCAGCTACTCGGGATGCTGAGCAGGAGAATCACTTGAACCCGGGAGGCAGACCTTGCAGTGAGCCGAGATAGTGCCACTGCATTCCAGCCTGGGCAACAGAGTGACTCCATCTCAAAAAAAAAAAAAAAAGAAAGAAAGAAAGAAAGTGGCTTCCAACACCTGGCCACCTAGGGAAGTACCTTTCAGTCTTACTTTGCTCTTGGGAACCCCGCCTGTGTGGCTGCCTCGTCACATTGTCACTCTCAGGGAACCACACAGGTGCATGTGGGAAGTCAGGAAGCATAAACTCTAAGAATGCCAATAGGAATGAAGAGAAGAAGGGAGGAAATGTGGGGCACATGCTAAATCTAGGATTGGCAGGATGGGATAGTGACTTAGATGCTGAGGTTGAGGGAAACTGAGAAAGTTAAGGATTACTCAGAGTTTGCAAGTAGGTTTTGAGTTCCTATCATTTATGTCAAATGTGATCTGTGTTAGGATCTCTTACTGTGTTAGGTCATGCCTTGGTAAAGATGGGGAAGACAAAGAGCCAATCTCTGTTTTTGGAGAACGTGGGCTTATTTGGAAAAAGAAAGTAACAGTAGGCAGAAATATAGTATAGTGTGTAGTAATATGCAGAGTTGTTTGTAGCAATTTTATTGGCTGATGGTAGCAGAAGAGCAAATGGGTTGGAAAGAAATTTGGTTGGTTTAAAAAGTACTGGCTTTGAATTAAGAGCTGTGGGTTCGGGTCCTAAAAGTTGTTTAAAACCTTGGGTAGTCATTTCCTCTCTCTTCGATTTATTTCGTTGTTGGTATAACGAAGAGATTCCACTGGATGATATTGAAGCTACTGCTTTCTGTGTGTGAGGGCTTTATGCATGTTATTATGTTTAATTTTTTAAAACAACAGGTAATTTTATCACATTTTACAGACACAAGAATCTACCATAAAAAGTTAAGATGACTTACTTGAGGTGGTTGGGTCAAGATGTGACCCAGGTCTATCTGGTCCAAAGCGATTTTGGTTTCTACTATGCTTACCTGTGCCTTTCTATAAAAAACAAATAAAATGAAGGAGAGGTCTACGACTGAAAGATGCTCTCAGACTATGGGAAAGATTAATAATTAAAAAACAATGTGCATTTTGTAAATTAGTGCAAAACACGAGTCCACAGTGCGGTGTATGTGGGGTGGGAAGTGGGTAGTGGGAGAAGATGAGAAGATCAGGGAAAACCAGAGGGAAGAGATGACATTTCATCATGGCCTTGAAGATAAGTGACATTCTGAAGCCTGGAGCAGGGGAAACTTCCAGGCGGCATAAACAGTGGAAGAAAAAAATGCGGAAGTGTGGACACACATGTGTGGTTGTGGTGGAGAAGCCGAGAGACTGGGACACAGTGAGTTAGGAAGAGGACCTGGGGATGAGGCTCACAGGGTTGCAGGCTACTCACCTTCCTGCTATGGGATCCCTGATCCACACTCCCGGCCTTTCAACTGCACAGAGCACAGGTACCGGCCCCGCCCTGCCTCTGCCCCATGGAGGACACTGTTACTCAGCTACACAGCACTGGTGAGAAAGGCAGGTGGGCAAGGATTCAATAGTCTGCCTGCCTGGCACCCAGCTGTAGCCCAGCCTTGTTCCTGACACTGGCCTCCTACTTCTTGCCCTGTTGCCCCACACTCTGTGACTCAAATGATCCCTGTGTGCTTTGGTGATGTGCCGATCGCTGACCCTGGAAGAGATGGAAACCTTGGCTATTTGTGTTCAACCTGAGAAGTCCTGTGAAATAACCAGTTAAGAATAGGAGGGATAGCGTTAGGAGAAATATCTAATGTAGATGACGGGGTGATGGATGCAGCAAACTACCATGGCACGTGTATACTTGTACCAAACCTGCACGTTGATTCTAGATCTTGGATCCTTCTCTTTCCCCCTGTCCTGTGTAACAAACCTGCACGTTCTGCACAGGTACCCCAGAACATAAAGTATAGTAATAATAAAAAGAATATTAGGCCTGTTGCAGCAGGAGCCCTGGGTGATAGCATAGGCTGTTCTTCTGTGCATGCTTTTTGTGAGCTTGGGCAAGGTTCTAAGTCTCTATGTCCCCCTGCTCCCAAGAGAGTCAGAACCTATCTGACCTCCTTCTTCAGAGGGACATTTTGAAAATGCAATGAGATAACATGTAGACTTAAGACAGGTCTGGGGTTTAGATTTGGGGTTATATATATTTATAGTTCTTTATAATTTGGTTGGAGATTAAGTCAGTTCAAATGATTTTTTTTTAAATGAGAATATAAGATCTCTCTCTCTCTCTCTCTCTCTCTCTGGCCCGGTTCAGATAGAATCCTGCATTTCTCAGAAGTAAACACAAGAGGGTGCTATAAGCCTGTCATAAAGCCTGTGCAGGCCTGGGACTTTTCTTTCTGATTTTAATGCTAGTTCAGATTTCTGTGCCACCCTGCTTTACTGATGCTTTCCAAGTAAGGGTTCACAGGGTCAAGTTTATTACAAGAGTATCATCTTGACTCAGTCTGATTCTGACCTTCTGCGATACTTCTAAGAAGTGGGCCAAAGACTTCCTTCTACTTCTAAATCTGAGATCCCTCTTTTTCTTCATGTGCCTGAATCTCTGTCCATGTGATAATTGACAGAAGACTTTGCTGAACGAGGTCTCATGATTTACACAGGACAGGGGAAAGAGAAGGATCCAGGATCTGGAATCAAGCCCTGTGGTGGTGGCAAGTCAGAGACTGGGAGATAGAACAACGGGAGTACTGAGAGACTGTCACGTTTGGGCAATTGAAGCTGAGGCTGTGCAGAATAGGCCAGACTTTCCTTCCACACAGAGGAACCAAGACATAGCGGCAAACGGTCCCAGCTGTCCTGATGGGGGTAGGAGCAAGACGGACATGGATTCAGGGTGGAGGCAAGTACAGAGTGAACAGGGTGTTGCTATCAATTCTACTTGCTGATGGGATCAGGTATACAGTGGTGGCCTCAGTGAGCTACAGTGCCCTGGCTTCCAATTAGGCTGGGGAACCTAGTGGGACTACGGCAAGCTCCCATTCTTGGCAGGAAATCTGGGTCCAGACAGGTTATCAGAGGAGAAAATAGAGCAAGAGGACTGAGCTCACAGAACTGAAGATCAACGAGGTCTGTTGGGCCTCAAATTGAACCCTGGGATATAACTGCTGAACACAACCAAGAGAATGTGGAGCTCAGAGCGTGGCAACCTACGAGCTGCAAACACAGCCTCCCTCCTTTCATTATGTATTGTCTGTAGCTGCTTTTTCTTCCCCACAGAGTTGAGTAGTTGCAACAGGGACTATATGGCGCTTAAAATCTAAAATATTTGTATCTGGCCCTATGTGGCGAAAGTGTGCTACCCCCTGGTCTAGTCTAGATCTCCCTTTTAGGATGAGGATATTGATTCTCAGAGTAGTGAAAGGGCCAGGCCAGAAGAAAACAGAGATGAAGTAGACCTCAGTTCACGAGAGACTGCTGTGTCTTTATGCTCCTGCCTCACTCTTGCCTGGGGACACATCTCATCTCCCGCATATATTTAATGCCAAGTGTCATGTTTTCCAGGAAAGGAAGTTGCCCCTAACACTGAAAGCATTTGGGGCTTTTGCAAGTGTGTGAGGAGGTGGTGTGTATGCACAGCTGTGTGTATCATCGCGCTGCAGGCCTCCTCCTGAAATCTGTCCCCTCCCCTAGTCTAGCCAGTGTCTTTCCTCTCCTCTTATTCCATGGTGGCCATGTCTGGCAGGTGTTATTCTCAAGCACCTCAAGGCTAAAAATTAGGACGTGCTTTCTCCTTATTTTATTGTTTAAAAATCTTTAAATTGTGTGTATTTAACATACATACAATTAAACACATAATGTTTTGGTATACATAGACCTAGCGAAGTGATTATCACAATCAAACCAATTAACATAGCCGACTTCTCACAGAGTTATATTTTCGTGTCTGGTCAAAGCACCTGAAATCTACTCTTGGCAAATTTCCATTTGTTTTTCAACTAGGAGGTGTGAACTAAGAACTACCATTTCCAAGGAAAGAAGCTGTAGGTGACGTCAGAACCTTAGGAAGGATCAGAAGATATAGTGAGGCCTGGCATAGTGGCTCATGGTGTAATCCCAGCACTTTGGGAGGCTGAGGCAGGCAGATCACTTGGGTCCAGAAATTTGAGACCAGCAGAAAAGTTCAAGACCGTGGCAAAACCCCATCTCTACAAAAAACACAAAAATAGCCAGGTGTGGTGGCCATGCTCATAATCCCAGCTACTAGGGAGGCTGAGGTAGGAGGATCACCTGAGCCTAGGAGGTGGTGGCTGCAGTGAGTCAAGATCATGCCACTACACTACAGCCTGGTCAACAAAGTGAGACCCTGTTTCAAGAAAAAAAAAACAACAACAAAAAAAGGAGATTCGGTGATGCAATGAAGAGAAAATAAAACTTTGCACCTTGCTCCCAAAGGATCCCTGAAACTCAGATTTAGCACAATGCCTGTCTACACGCACGCACCTCATCTTCTGTTTCTTTAATTACCCAGGAAAGGAGCAGCAGGCTGAAGGCTTGCAGTTCAACTTAATTACAGTGACATTCGTTAGATAGAGGCTGTGATGTTCTGATGATGCCTGGGACACATGGATGAAGGTAATAACATCATTGTTATCCAATGGGAGGACCGGTCCAGGAATGAAGGAGATGGTTTTATTGACTTGTCTCCTTGGGCCTTTAACTTCCTTTCACACATATATATTTTTTAATCCAATGATAAATCTTCGTTCTACATTTACTAGTGGTTTTATTGATTTACCAGAGATGGTTTTGTGAGAATTATATTCCATGTTTGGCTCAGCATAAAGCAAAACCTCTAACATGGATTATTAGCCACTCATACTCTTTACATCCAAGGCTATGGCAGATGTCCAGAGAGGACCTCCCTGACCCTCTGCCTTGAGTGTTTGGATGACCATTTAGAGGAGATTCTGAGGGGAATCTCTGGTGCAGGATGTGCAGACAGACTCACTACTACTTAGAGAACATTTCAAATTAAGATGCTGTGATTCTTCCACATTTTATAGCAAAATAATCCAACTTGCTCTTTAGCCCGCAAATCAATGCAGCTTATTGATGTAAGAATTCAAAATAAATCACTAAGCTTTGGACCTCAGCAGCCCTTGGAGCAGCCCTCCTTTAAAAAAAATCTGTTTAACATTCTTCAAATATATTTTTTTTAACTGACAGATACAATTATATGTATCTATTGTGGAAAACATGACGTTTTGAAGTATATAGACTGTATATTGTGGGATGGTTACATCTAGCATTACCTCACATAGTTGTCATTTTTTACTTAGCTCAGAGTCAAATGTTCACTAAGTGCCTTTGTGTGGCAGCAAAGCCCATTCATCTGGTCTATTTGCTGAAACCAAATACATCAAATGTGCTGGTTTCTTTTAACTATTTATTTAATTGACTTTTTTTTTTCCTTAGACTCTAAAGGAAGGTTGAATTTCCCTCTATTCCAACTCACTGTGTATTTAGAAACCAAAGGGTGGAGACAGGAGAAGGCCAGGGACATAAGAAGAGTTTTCTTAAAACATATTTCAAATGTGAATAATTCTTATGAATAAATCTTTTATACTTTCCAAAAATATATATTTAATTTTTTTAATTGAGGAAGAAATACCAACCGCCATTGAAAAGTATGAAACAGGCACAAAACGTTTGAATGTTGGTATAATTTGTAAAGTTCGGATTGTTTGATTTTGTCTAACAATTAATGTCTCCTGATGTTACCTTTACACTCTCCAGGACAGCATTAAGTTTTATTTTTCTATTACTATTACCATTATCATTATTGTTTAATATTTTAGGGGTTTCACTAATCAGTCCTCAGGTTTTAGACTTCATCAAGTAGAAGAGAACACAGTAGGACTCAAATAGAAGTGGTTTCAAATTGGGAGCTAGGAGTGGAAGCAGGGAGAGAATGGAGATAGAGCTTAATAAGAAGCACCATGATGTGATGTCCAGGAGAAGGGTGCTGGGCTCTGAGATGACAGCTGGAAGTGGAGTGAGTGTCAAAGCAGCTGAGGAGGAAGGAGACCCAGAACTGCAGAGAGGACAGTTTTACAGAGAAGAACCCCTGGAACAGTGGGTGGCTGCTCACAGAAGTGGTCTAGTGGCCATCTTCTGGAGGTCAGTTCTCCTGTCCCCTAACGGCTGGAGGTGGGTGGCTTGGGATGGAAGCTGCCAGAAGGAGAGACCATTGATTCTAGTAAGCCAGGGTGCACAGTAGCCTGTGGGATATGGAGAAGGCTCTGTGAGGTTGGGTGAGGCACAAAAGACTCCTGCAGCCTCTTTCCTTCCCCTGGTGGCTGGAGAGCAGCTCCATGGGACATCATTGGAGGTTCTTCAGCCAGAGACATGCTTTATTTTTATTAAGCTTTATTTTTCTATTACTATTACCATGATCATTATTGTTTAATATCTTAGGGGTTCCATTTATCAGCACCCAGGTTTTATACTTCATCAAGTACGAAAGAACTCTTGAATCCCATCCTTCATGTTCTCTTTCACATAAAGGGGAAACCAATAGTAATGGACTCATAGGTTTAGTCAAGGAATATTTTTTAAGCAGGAAAAATCATGACTACAGACACAAAATGAATTTGTCACACATTTTACTTAGCTCATTAAGTAAGGGAGACAAGAAGATGTTACAAGAGGTTTAAAGACGTTAAAAAAAAAAAAGAAAAGAATAAAAGCAGGGCTATTTTCAGAGTTATAAAATGGCTGCAAGATTATGAAGGGGCAGACAGACCCCTCTTAGATTCTGAATGAGTATCAGACTGGCGGGTTCTAGTTTTCCAGTGAAGCACACAATCTTCCCTGGAGTTGGTTCCGAGGATTAAGAGTTCTTGCAGGTGGACATTTAGGATTTTATAAGCCAAGGGAGGCATTGACCAAAAGAGCTGGTATCTTTGGAGAAAACTGGAAGTGAACAGAGAAGGGCATTCCCTGAGGCTGGAAGAGGAGGAGGAGAGAAGTGTGTCACTCGAGTGTTTAGGACAGCAAGATATAACCCTAACGACAAATGCATGCTACACACCACTCGTGTCAGGCATTGTTGTGAACCTTTCATGCAAATTACTACATTTCATCTCCCCAGCAGCCCTGTGAGGAAGGAGGCGCTGGCATAGCATTTTACAGGTGAGCACACTGATCTCCCGGCATGGCAGCTGATTGATTTCCTAGGGGTGGGAACGTCGTAACAGTTCAGAATGGCGCCTCCAGGATGGGGTCAGAAAGCGAAGTTTGGGGACGGACGTTGATGGCTGGCCCCTGCCGGCGCAATCAGGGAACCAGGGAGGTCCCAAATGAGGGCGCTGCAGTGGGGGCCGGGCTCAGGCCCGGGCAGGAGCACCTGAGAAGAGCCAATAAGGGGGAGCCCTGGGGAGCTCCAGAAGCGAGCGATCCGGGCGGGGATCAAGAGCAGCTCACCCCGTTGCAGTAGAGACAGGGGCTCTACGACACTTTCCTCTAGGGCAAGAGACTGAGGACACTCGGACGCCTACAGCAGGATGGGGGCGCCTGGGAAGGCGGGTTAGAGCGTCCCTGAGAGATTTAGAATAGAAACTTGGAAGAGAGCAGGGAGAGCAAGCTTCAGGGAGAAGCCGGGTTCTTGAAACTGTGGAGAAGAGGGGAGATTGGGCTTGGGGGAACAGCATCTGAGTGCACCTGAGGTAGGTCACTGTGTGAGTCAGGGACGAGAGGGGAGCAAGAGGTTGGAACCCTGTAAAGCATGGCTCCTCCAACCCCCTGCGCTGGCAAGGACGCCCATGAGGAGACTTTGGCTGGAGGCGGAGCGCACCCCACGCGCCCCCAGCAGCGCGGGCGCGGGATCGCTCCCGGACCTGTCCATGGACCTGGGCGCAGAGCGGGCGGGGCGCCAGGGGGCCCAGTACTGCTGCGACATCTCTGGGAGATCTGGAGCCGGTGTCGGGCAAACTAAGCTAGGCCTATGAGATGGGGGTGTTCCGGAGCCCCGAGGCGCAAAGAGTGCGGGGTCTCAGAAAGGAGCCAGCGCCTCTGCAGGACAGAGAGCGGCCCAAGCCCCGCGTCCCAGGTGTCTCGAGTGACATCTGGCAGCGGAGGGCTGTGAGCCGGAGGGCGGGGTAAACAGCGGCGCGGCCGACTGGAGGGAGGCAGGTGGGTCCCCTGGGAAGGGAGGGGCAGGCATTTCGATCCAGTGACAAAGTGTGGAGGCTGCGGGGCGGGACTTAGCGCCACGGAGTCCCCGATATGGACTAGACAGTAGTCAAGGACATTTCTTAGTGAGTTGGGGCAGGTAGTGGCAGACACGGGACGCTAGCGAGGCTCGGCGGTGGCTAGGAAGTGGGGAAATCAGTGCGTTTGGCCCTGCCGAGGTACGGGTTTTGAGAGTCCGGAAAGGAAACAAAGGGTCTTTAGAGTGGGGACCTGGGGAGCAGAATATGGGGTGGGGCTTAGAGAAGCACAGGGTAGCCTCTTGGGGCTGGGAGAGATGGGGACTTGGAGAATTCAGAAGAGAATTGGTCAAGCGCGGCAGCGTCCTTTTAGGGAGCTTAGAGCCACAGAGTGGATCGCCGTGTTTCAGAGCCCCCTCTGGTGGCCGTTTGGAAAAGCGCAGAAATAATTCCAATGCGCAAACTTTAAGAGGCAAATAACCTTTTTAGAAAGAGATTGGGGGACAGACAGAAAAAAAGAACAACGATACAGGGCTAAAGAGATGCAGACTGGCCGGGCGTGGTGGCTCAAGCCTGTAATCTCAGCACTTTGGGAGGCTGAGGTGGGCGGATCACCTGAGGTCAGGAGTTCGAAACCAGCCTGGCCAACATGGTGAAACCCCATCTCTTCTAAAAATACAAAAATTAGCTGGGCGTGGTGGTGCATACCTGTAATCCCAGCTACTTGGGAGGCCGAGGCAGGAGAATCGTTTGAACCCGGGAGGCGGAGTTTTGCATCAAACTGAGACCGCGCCTCTGCACTCCAGCCTGGGCACAGAGTTAGATTCCGTCTCAAGAAAAAGAAAAAAAAAGAGAGAGAGAGAGAGAGAGAGATGAAGACTAAAGTAGGAGACGTGAGAAAGGAACTAGCAGAGGAAAGCTGGTCTGAAGCAGGATCCAGAGGCAACCAGCCTGTCTACCGCAAGGTTGAAAGGCCGGGGACCAGGAGAGGCCGCCTAGCCGACATCTCCAACTCCGGGGCTGCAGGAACATACTCAGATAAGCTGTTCCCAGTTGTAACTATCATGCAATGTACAGAACAGAATATTGGCTGAAATGATTTAGAAATTTAAGAAAGATGAGCAAAAAGAAAAAAAAAAAGACTCATTCTGAAAAATAGTAAAATATGTAGAATGAGTTGCAAAAACCATCCCACTTCCAAACGGCAACTCACACCCAAATTGCATATCTGTAAAACAAGTCATACTTTCATTTCTTACCCAAATGCTATTTTAACTAAATTTCTAGTGATAACCTACAGCTTTCACTCAAATAACTTTGGCCAAGTCACATGTAATAAACAAAGGACAGTTCGGTCCAGGGCTGCACTTGCATCCTTTCTCTAGCACACTTTGAAAACAGCTCACATCTGTGATTCCCAGCACTTTGGGAGGCCGAGGTGGGTGAATCATTTGGGGTCAGGAGTTTGAGACAAGCCTGGCCAATGTGGTGAAACCCAGTCTCTACTAAAAATACAAAAATTAGCCCCGTTTGGTGGCGGGCGCCTATAATCCCAGCTACTCTAGAGGCTGAGGCAGGAGAGTCGCTTGAACCCAAGAGGTGGAAGTTGCAGTGAGCTGAGATTTTGCCACTGCACTCCAGCCTGGGCGACAAAGGGAGACTCTGTCTAAAAAGAAAAGAAAGAAGAAAGAAAAAAGAAAATGAGGTTTGTCCCTGGACCTTGGACCATCCCCTGCAACTGAAAATACAGCACTGAAATGAGAAGGGACCCGGAGAGAACTCAGCCCTGAGAGGGTCTACATCCTCCTTTCATGTTGATCCAGTAGTTGTTTATCTTCCTCTGCAAGGTGGTGCTCTGCTCACTTTAATGATGGGAGCTCTGGATGGTTCCCCAGCTGTAGTCATCTCAGGTTCATGTGAAAATGACTGTGGCTGATAGTGTCATTGCCTATCCCTACCATTTTTCCCGGGCCCTTCATGAACATGATGTAGGCTAAAGCTTGATATTAGAGAAGAGAAAACTGAGGATCACTTATTGAATTATTTTTTTTTAGGGAGATACACATTATCAGTGACGTTCTGTGGACCAGACCCCTAATTTTCTGAATATTCGCTCTTTCCCCATCGACGTCCCTCTCCTTAGAATCTGGAAGCAAAGATTCACACTGCAGAGGTAAGACAGTGTTGTACTGGCCAAGTGCCATGTCTCTGTTCTCTCTGTGTTTCGGTACATTTTGAATCAGGACAATCTTTCCTGAAAGCTTTTAGTGTCGGCTTAACATCTTGGTCCTTCTCATTTTAATTCCTTCAGCTAGGATCACTTCATTTATTTGTCCTTTAACTTTTCAAACATAGAGACTCTGTATTCCTCATGAATTAGCTGAGATCAGAAAACTATTGAGGGAGATGAGGAAGACAGATATATAAACTAATTGCAGTAAGTTGTCACACGTTAGTAAAGATGTGTACAAATAAGGCCAGGTGTCATGGGAGCTGTGTAAATAGACATTTTAGTATGGGAGTTATAATTTGACCTTTGCAGATACAACTTGGCCTTATAGAGGCAGTGACACTTTTAATTGTGTTTAAAGAGTAAATACAACAACTAGAGCCAGGGCATAGGTTAGGGGAAAGGGAGCAGCACAGAAAAGTAAAGAAAAAAATGTGTAGTTGGTACAAGTACAATAATGGGATGTATTTAATTAGAGCTAGAACTTGGAATGTGAGAGAGAGGACAAGAGTGAAATACAGGGAGATGATATTGAGAAGATGCATGGAGTTTTGTACCGCAGGCTAGAGAGTTTCAATTTTGTTCTATAAGGCAGGGGAAACCAACTGATTTTTTTAGAAAGACATGATTAGCTAGGCCTTATTACTTATTTATTTTGTGAAATCTTAAGGCACTATGAAAAGTGGATTTGACGATGAGGTAGAGCAGGCGCTGGCAGAAGAGAGGCCACTTGGATGTTATTTCCATACTTCAGATAGAGTGGCTGAAAGCTTTAGAAGCACTGTGAGAGACAGTCACCAGGAGAATGGTTTTGGTGTCAGATAAACTCTCAGTAGGAATTCTAATTCCATATGATTTGGGACCACTTATTTAACTTCTATTATCCTGAGTTGTCTGTTTTGTAAGATGAGGTTAATAATAGTTGGGATTATTGAAAGAGATAAAATATCTAAAGTGGTCAGTGCAATGCTTGGCACATGGTAAGAATCTCCATGCTAAGTTATAGAGTTGTGGAAAGGTATTAAGGGTAGGAGTTGGAAACCTAGTGTCTTTCCTAGCATCTTCTTTTACTTTGGCTTACTGGTTTCCTGGTGAAACGGAGAATGATTCAAGAGACATGTTAGATGAAGTCTGTCTAGAAAAGAGGGAGAATGAGGGACAGAAAGAAGTAGAAGGGTCTGAGGTTATAGGCTTAAGGTAGATAGTGATGGATGACCACTCCATTGTCAAGATAGGAAAATTTGAAGAAAGACCTATGGTGCGATGGGGGATTCATTTTAGCTTTGAGGTTGAGTGGCTTGCAAAATAGCCTTTTGAATTTGTTTCAGAGGTATTTGATGCAGCTTAGGCTGGAACTCAGATGAATAATCAGGGCTGGAGATGCATGTGTTTCAGTTAGAACCCTAAGAGTGGTCATTGAGACTGTGGGGTAGTATCCAAATGAAGAAAGAGGTTGAGGTAAGGATGTTGGGGCCACTGATATAGTTAAGGAACTGGCAGAATAAAAAGCCCAATGGGAATCTCTCAATAATGAGCTCACTAGGAGATAGGAAGGGAATAACAGGAGAGGATTGTAGAAATGAAAGGCACTGCCTCTAGAAGAAAGTACTCAACTCTGCCAGATTCTGCTGACCATATGGAAAAGTTAGGACAGAGCAACAAACACTGAGTTCAACAGGGAGAGATCTTTAAGAGGCTTTCAAAACTGAGGAGCAACTCCTAATGTAGGTGACAGGGGATGGATGCAGCAAACCACCATGGCACGTACATGCCTGTGTAACAAACCTGCACGATCCGCACATGTACCCTAGCACTTAAAGTGTAATAAAAAAGAAAAGAAAAAAAGAAAGAAAGAAAGAAGGAAAGAAAGAAAAAGAAAGAAAGAAAGAAACAGTAGAATGGTAGTTACCATGGGCTAGGATGTGGGAAAGTGGGGAGATATCCACTGAGGGGTGCATACCATCAGTTACATAATGAAAAACTGCTGGAGACCTACTGTGCAGAATGGTGACTATAGTGAATAATATGTATACTTGAAATTTGTTACGAAAGTCGATCTCAGTTGCTTTCACCACACACACACACACAGAAATGTATAAAGTACCTATGTGAGGGGATAGATATGTTAATTAGCTTAATTGAGATACTTTAAAGATGTATGCACATCTCAAAGCACTCTATTGTACACCCAAATATATATACTCTTCAATGTGTAAATCACAGCTCAATAAATGTGGAAAAAAATAAAAATACTGAAACATTAAAAAATGCTTTCAGTAAATTTTTGAGTAAATTTGACACAAATAAGTGTAATCATTAAAGATTGAGGAATAGATCACTTTTTCAAGAAGCTCAGCTGTAACAGGAAGAAAGATGTATTTCTAAGTTCAGGACTAAATAGGGTTGAATGTAGGTTTTGTTTGTTTTTGCTTTAGTTTTTACATTGAAGGACTGAGAAGAGATGATTGGAAAGGTTTAGACAAAGGTGACAGTTGCCTCTAGGAGGCGGGCAATTCTAGAACACGAGTTGAAAGGTAACCTTAGCTAGGCACATAGGTGGTATGTAGTCAGGGGTACAGTGTACATATCTGTAGATGTGAAGAGGAGAGAGACTGAGGAAGCTCTTCCTCAAGAGCCTGTACTTTAATGTAATTGTCAAGAACTCCACCTTCTAAGTCATATTTTCTGATTAATATCTCTGTTCCTCCACAAAATGTGTGATGGTGAGTACTTAGCTTAACCTTAAGGTGACTCTGTATTTTCATCTTTAAAAGTGAGATACTGACAGTTCCGACTTTCTGGGGTTGTCAGGAATGCTAAGTGAATTCATACATGTAAGTTAATTAAAATTGAGCCTAGCCATATGCCTCTTCCATTTGGACTACTATGACTAATAACCATAGGTTTTGTGGCTTAAACGATATTGACTTTTCAGTGATCTGGAGACTAAGAAGTCTAAGATCAGGGCACCGGCAGAGCCAGTGCCTGGTGAGCACTCTTCCTGGCCTGTGGATTGCTGTCTTCTCGTTATATCTTCACAGACTATAGAGAGATGGGGCGCAGGCTGTTTTGTCTCTTCTTATTAAGGAATGAATCCCATCACGAAGGCTCCATCCTTATGATATAATTATGTCCCAAAGTCCACATCTCCAAATATCATCACATTACAGATTAGGTTTTGGCATACAAATTCCAGAGGGACACAAATATTAAGTCCATGGTGCTGTAAGAAACTCTCAATACATGTTAGCTGCTATCGGCAGCAGAGGTGGTAAAACCTAAGACTGGATCATCTGCTGAGAATTTTTGAAAGAAGGCAGATGGGGCTAGAAGGGAAAGGTAAATCAATGGGAAGATGCTATTGAGAACAAAAGAGCAATCCCTGTAGGGACTACTGAAGTATTGACATGGAGCTACCTGAACCTGCTCCTAAAGGCTCCATGCTCTCTGGCCTCCTCTAGGCATCAGGGTGTCAGGATCTGTTAGGCTCCTAGTAATTATAAGAGGCCTTTGAACCAGTACTTACTGTAAGCCAGCTTGATTGCTGCTTACTTTGCAGACCTAGGAATCAGGAATAAGGATGAAAGTTTTTGATTCATTTTTAAATTTAATTTAGAAATGGATTGGCAGATTTCTTTGGATAGAATATTAGAATTTGCATGAAGGTTACAATGCTAAAGAATTTAGAGATCATGGACCATATGGTTACAAACCAAAGTCTGGCACACTACTTGGGTTTCTAATGAACATTTCACTGTGTGAACTTTGTCAGATTTATTGACTGTATATACATCTAGTTGGATGAAATTAGAAAGAAAAGGGCAGCTACTTTGTAGATTAGAGAATTTCTAAAATATTTGTAAATTAAATTTATGATAGTAATGTTTTGCGATTGTAGGTGATAATTATGAAGATGAAGATCACTCTCTGGATTCCAAATTCATCCCAGTAATGATGTGTGAGCATTGGGGAAAATCAAACAGAAAACTAACAATGTTAATTATTAAAAATCAAAGGGCAGTGAATTAATGTTGTGAACAATTGGGAGTAACAAATAATTGGCACTTATCAAAATTATCTCTAGAAAATTAATAGAATGAACTAAATTTTGTTATATGCATAGGTTATATCTAAATGTTTTACAATAAGGAAGACCCACTACTATGATATCATTCTTTTATTTGAGAGAGGTCTTAGACAATATTTAAGGATGTCCCATATACCTCTCTGTTGATAACAGAAAAAATTAAAGAATATAAATAACCAAGTTGAAATTGGAAACTAAAATCTTGGAAGAGATTCCACAGTTATACAGTTCATTAAACTCTTTAGAGCTGTGCTGTCCAAACATTACCCGTGGAAAAATCAGTTTGGTGGTTTGCAACCAGAATTTTAAAACATTGAATAAGACAGCAAATATTGGAGTAGTAACAGCAAATGTTCTATGATACTTTCATTTCGTGTGTGTGCATGTATGTGTGCATGTGTGTGTATGTTTGTATAGGGCAGTGATATAAAATGAAAAATTTGGAAAAGAATATTTTAGAATACATTAAGGGGAGAACACTTAGGTAGAATAGGAAATTGTAAAGTACACATAAAATTGAATTATTAGCAAATATTAACAATGAATCAATTGATCAAGCTCTGTGATATAGTTTGGCTGCGTCCCCAGCTAAATCTCAACTTAAAATTTTATCTCCCAGAATTCCCACTTGTTATGGGAGGGACCCAGGTGGAGGTAATTGAGTCATGGGGACTGGTCTTTCCTATGCTATTCTCATGATAGTGAATAAGTCTCATGAGATCTGATGGGTTTATCAGGGGTTTCCGCTTTTGCTCCTTCCTCATTTTTCTCTTGCTGCCACCATGTAAGAAGTGACTTTTGTCTCCTGCCATGATTATAAGGCCTCCTAAGCCATGTGGAACTGAAAATCCAATTAAACCTCTTTTTCTTCCCAGTCTTAGGTATATCTTCATTAGCAATGTGAAGATGGACTAGTACACTCTGCAAAATAGATTATTAAGTGATCATTGAGAAGTGTCTTGAAGACACAAATATAGAGGAACTGAAATACATATGCAAGTCTGGGTCTTTGTCAGAGGATGGCATATTACTAGATTGAATGAAAGTATAAGAATGATATATTCTCTAATCTGTGGAGACCAGAAACCAAAACAAAGATTTAGAAACTGAAAATATGGCAGGGTTTTAAGCAAGTTTAAAAATTTGGTCCAAATTGTCAGAGGCCATTGATAAGAGGAAACTTGGACATGCAGGCAATTTTTTATGTTGCTGTCTCTTTCTCCCCTCTTTTAAAATAAATGTTTTGACAAATGAGATAATGTCTAACATGGGAAGTGCAGGCAGGCTTCTCAAATGGAAAGTGACATGTAATCAGTGTCATAATTTTTCCTACTGCTTTTTGTTGGGATAGGCCGATGGCTCAATTTGTGGAAAAATAATTGCATAAATTATGAGTCTTGAATGATGTATCATAGGATCTCCAACTCTTCTCCTCTGTATGTAACTCTTTCATGGAAGTTAGGATACACTTTGAGGGTAGTTTTGATATGGTGTCTGTGTTCTCTTCTAACCCAAGAGTTTCTTAGGGGAGAGACCAGTCATGTTTGATTTTGAGCCATCAGCACTTTTGAGCAGTGCTGACTTCCTCACAGTAGGATAGCAATATCTATTCATTGACCTGACTGTAGAATTAATCTGAAAACAGGAATAAAAACCGCCAGAAAAGTGGAAACAATAACTTACCAGTCATAAGGAGTACCAAATGCTGTGGTGGGATTTGTGCAAGTTATAGAATGACTCCAGTCAAATTGGCTTTGAAATAAAGAGGAAATATTAGCCAACGGAGCTATAAAGAGTTATATTCTAGGGTTTTGGAATGGTTTGTTCAAGATCTCAGCTCCTTTCTTTTGTGAAGCTGTTGCTCTGTCTGTTTTTCTGTGTTTATTAGCTTATCCCTCAGATTTACTTTTATTATGGTGAAAACATTTTCACACATTTTGAACTCTTATATGTGTGTACAGAAATATCTGAGTGAATAGAGTCTATCGTTGACTTACATTTTCCAGAAGAAGTTTTGAAATTTAATTTTGTTCTATTTGTTTGGAAGACTTGGATCACATGATCACCTGTGGCCCACTCACAGGAGTGGTGGGGAAAGGACTGGGTGGATTGGCTTAGTCAAAGTTCAGCATTCCTTCCTGGTAGTTGAGAATGGAATCACATTTCTTGCAACAATATTGGTCAGGAAGAGAAGTCAGAGCATTTCTTTCCTGTTTTTTTTCTTGCTGTTTATATGTTGGAGAAACAATACCATTTGTTCTGTAAATTTCTAGTATTCTTGATTTGGCCAGTTGCATCCTCAAGGTATTACTTGACACACTTTCCAATTCCCTATGATTCCATCATTCTGAGCTGCAGTGTCAGGGTGAGGAAGGAAGCAGATCATGATTCAAGTGCCACAGGTCTCACTTTTATTTTTACTCTGATTTAGTAGATTAAAAAAAAAAAACAAGCGGTTCTTATTTGTTGTATGCCCATAGTAAAATTTTCAGGGACTTAAAATGTTTTTCATTATGTAAATTTCCCCAGTTATGACTGTTTTGCTGCAAAGTGAGTTCATAGAGCTCTGCATGTCACCTTTTTGGAAGGAAAACTTGATATTATGCTGGATATATTTGAACTGTATATTATGCTGTTTATATTTGAACTCTATTTTATGCTGGATATAGTTGAATTTGCTTTCTGCCACCTTTCTGATTTCTAGTTGTTTCATTTTTATATGCATTTTGCCCTATTTATATTGTTTTTTTGTTGTTGTTATTTTTCTGTTTCTTGCTTCATATAATTTTTTCTCAATTTGTATTGAATGTATATAGGATATTTCTTTAATTGGTTATCTTTGAAATTTTACCATATGTGTTTTGCTTTGAAAGTGTCAGATTAAATTAGTGGTCATAACTGGGGGTGATTTTATCCCCAGGGAATATTGGGTCATGTCTGGAAACATTTTTTTCTTCATCTTACATGTAGTAGATAGAGGACAGAGATGCTGTTCATCATCCTGCAGTGCTCAGGGCAGTCCCTCACAACAAAGAATGGGCTAGCTCCAAGTTTCATTGGTGCAAGGTTGAGAAAACGTAAGTGGAACAAGAACTGAATCCCCCCTCTGCACTAGTATAAGGCACTTAGAATGGTTCTTCTTCCTTCTTCACATATTCCTCTTGTCCAGTACTTTAGTTCTGCCCCGTACTGTTAAATCCTCCACTCATGCATCCATTGTTTTTATCCCTCTAGTCTCTGTTTACTACTGATAGGTTTTGAAGCTTTCCCTATATTCTGTTAAACCAGCCATGCTACAAATGCAGTCAGTATCCTTCCTAAGCTTTAGGTGTACTGTAGTGACAGGGCCACTTAGAACACCTAGTCAGCTATCACACCAAGGTAGAAGTCTCCTCTGTCCCTTTTAGGATGCATACAAAAGTATGCTCAATAAGAGATATTTCATTGTAACTACCAGGTCAGAAGTTCACATAACAGGTTAAGAAAGGGGTGACGGCACCACATTATTTTGCAAATTGTGCTTTTGCAACAAAGCTTATGCTGGTGAATCGTCAGCACCATGAAACTCTGCAGGATGGCAAGGTAACAAATGCTGGTGTTTTCTGATAAAAGTCAAGTTGGTGAAATCGGCCTGTTCTGTGTTGCCTACATAATTTGCTTGCCTTTGCAGCCAGATTTCGAGTTCAGATTCCTTGAGATAAAACTACCTCCATTTCCTCTAGACACTGATGGATCAACTTTATAAAACACCAGTGTATAATAGCAAGAACAGTTGCTTGATTCATCCCTATTAGGGGCCCGTCTTGCCAAAGGATGGGTAGTCAGTGCTGTCACTAGATGCTGTGCAGAGCTGTCAGGTGTAATAGCTCATCTTTGACTTCCTTTGTTTTGGGAACCTATTCTTGTCAGAGTTGGAATAAGTAATTTGAACACTTTAGTTACAGCCAGCAGAAATGGAATCAATACATGCCAAGATTAACTTCAGTGATTAATCCCAGAATCAATGAACCAAATGATTATCATTTCTGTCAGCTGAAAATTCTGGGATGCAAGATTGTGATTAAAGAGGTGGGTTAATTTTCATCACCTGGCTTCTGCAGCAGACGTAGCTGAAGCTACTTTTTTTTTCCCCACTTCCTTGGCCTTGCAATTACCCCAGCAATACCTTCAAGCTGCAGTCAATTCCTGTGTCACAAGGTGGGGTGCTCTGAAGCCAGATTTGACAATGATGAGAGGCAAAGTCGACTTAGCCTAGGCTGCTACATCTCCAAGGAAAATGCCAACCTAGTGAAACTTCTAACTTTTAAATCAGAGTGATTATTCTGACTCTGTTATGGGTAGGCGGGTGTTCACTGTCTTTCAGAGGAGAGCAGAAGGAGGCTGGAAGAAAAGCTGGGGATATAGCCATTACAGTAGTGGTGCTTTCCAATGAAGACACCAGGCATAATGTATCCCCTGCAACTAGCAGGACTGTGGGGTTACCATGTGCCAGGCATGGTGCTCAGTGTTCCATGTATCCTTTTTTATTTAAAGAGCATGTTAACTCTCTGTGGCAGGTGCTGTCAATATCCTCATTTAAAAGATAAGGAAACTAAACCTTAGGCACTGTATTATCTTTCCCTAAAACACAGATTTAGCTTAAACTCGGGTTTATCTGATTCATTATCATCTGGTTTCAGTTGCTTATTTAAGATCAACCAGATATGGCTAGGGGAGATGGGTCTTTTTAGGGGTTCAACTGTATCTCCCCACAAAGATATGTGAAAGTCACAACCCCTGATAACTCAGAACATGACCTTGTTTGGAGACAAGGTCATTGCAGATGTAATTAGTTAAGATGAGCTCATACTGAAGTGAGGTGGACCACTGACCAATATGACTGGTGTCCTTATATGAATACATCCATGTGAAGACAGACACAGATGACAGAGGACTGAAGTATCTACAAACCAAGGAATGCCAAAGACTGCCCACAAACCACCAAGTTTCAGAGTGAACATGACCCCGTCGACCCCTCGATTTCAGACTTCCCAGACTCCCAGACTGTGAGACAATACATACTGATTGTTTTAAGCCATTCAACATTAGTTGTACTGTGTGACAGCAACCTAAGGAAACTCGTGGGTTAAAGGCATATGCATACACGTATTATTAAAATATCTATTAAAATGAGCAAGCAACACATAATCCCTAAAGCCTTCTCTATATAGAACATAATGTCAAGAGTGATGGCAAAGTCACAGACTTGGTCTGTGTGCTTGGCTAACAAAATGCTTATGATTTATTTCTCATATACTAATTGCCAGGCACTATCTGGGCTGAGAGTCCATGTCACAAGATGAGTTCTAACTCTGGAGCCAGATCTGCTTTGATGTGAGGCTTTATCGTATCTGAGCTTTGAGCCCTTGCGGGAAATGACTTAATCTGTCCTTTGTCTCAGTTCCTTATCTGTGAAATGGGATCGGTGATTATAAAGAGGTTGTTGTGGTCTTCGGGTAAGATAACTCATATAATGTGTTTAGCGTAGTGTTTGGCATATAACCAAAGTTATTGTCATGTATTCAATAGCTGTGTGAGGTGGGAAAGGTAATCCTCATTTTATGAATGAGGAAATGGAGACTTAAAGGGGCTAAGTTATTTCTCCGGTACTGCAGAGACAATAAATGGCAGAAGGGGCATGGAACCCCATGTTCATGTCTCCAAAGTTGGGGGTATGTTCCTCCCACTGTACTGCCTCCCAAACCAGAGCACACAGCCTCATCTTGAAAATAAGGGGCTGGTGTACATCAGAAGATCAATGTGAGTACATGACAATATATACAAAATGACCACCATGGGTAGTATGACCATCCACTGAGGGTGTTCTTGGCTTGTTGGGGCACTCATAGAGATTTAACTCTGGAGGAAGTGGGATTTCCTGTCATGTGAGGTTGTTGAAAGAGCTGGTCCCTTCTCACCCATGTCAAGAGTATCCATCAGTCTGACTTGGTTACGGTTCAATAACTTTGGAGGATACTGTACTTGAAAGAGAGGGGAAGAACACATAAAGGGGCGGGAGAGTTGAAGATGGGTCAGTTCTATTTCATCTCCCATTAGGCTTATGAAGTGGAGAGATCAGAGACTGGATATCAATATTTTTGAAAGCCTTGTTGGCTGGAAATCCCTTTATTTTTTTTTTCTTCTTGCTCCAGGGATGGAATAACCACCTCCCTTTTCAGAGCCAAACATAACATTTCAGTGGACCCTTTGTTACACAAAGCCAAAGCCAAAATCTAGCTTCAAAATGGAAAAATTTAAGATAACTTGGAACTAAATAATTTGCCTGCATAAGAATCCATACCCCGTTTTCATTGTGGACCAAACTTCAAGTTGAAAAGGGAAGACTGGCACTTCACTGTTAAGTATTATTTGCTAGGTAGACACACATATCAATCACATATACTGACCATTGAGGTGGTGGGACGTGTTAAAACAATTTGAGGTTCAATAATCAAAGAACACCATCTGTGATAAAGAAACACAAAAGCCACTTTAAATAAAATGTTCCTGAACTCAGCCTGAAACCACTTTGTTGATAAAATTACTGAGCTTGTTCCATTTATATCTGTATTAACTTTTAACCTCTGCACAATTCCAATAGTAAAAGATTAATCGCACAGACTAATGGTGTGGAATAATGAGGGAAAATCTGAATTACTGATAATGCCCATGCCAAAAGTGTTGAACAAGAATGCAGTTTTATTACTTTCATGTGACCTTTAGTATTTGTATAACACTAAATAGTAAGTTCCAAGTATAAAACTTTTTTAACAACCTCACATGACATAATGTATTGAAAATGCTTCTACATGCTAAAAGATTCCTTGTACACGTAAATGAGATATTGAATTGTTGAAGGAAGCCTCAAGAATCTTGGCTGCTAATTTTAGTCAAGATCTCTTTTAGTTGCGTGACCTTGAGTATACACAGAGGAATTATCTTGAACTTTTAACTCTACAAGGACTTCAACATTTCATCAGACATTCACAATTAATAGGTTAGTAACTATCAATATTTTCTGATATCTCTATGCTGTGTGGGAAAGTCACTATTGCTTTGGTTTGGGAAGGTACTCCTTTGTGTAAAGAAGCAGAGAGCCAGCAGGTGGCAGTGTATCCCCACCTCTGGGAGGACAGTTCCTTATTCATGAAAAGCCCCCACGCAGGCTGGAAACAACACAAAAATGTTTCTTTGCTCTGTGAAAAGTGGAAATTCAGCAACCATTTTCTTTTTTTCTTCACACAGCTGTGGAGTGTTGGTGAAGTACCTCCTCTCAAAGTCCTTGTCTTTTAGGGGCAAGATGCCAGCTCACAGGTCCTCAGGTGCTCTTGCCATTTCCCAGGGCAGATTTTGCAAAGTCCTGCCAGAGACCACTCGGACGCCTGTGTCAGAGCTGTGACAATATGAAGTGTGTGCTCTCCAGAAAAGCAGTATCCTCCAGCACACAATCGGGGTAATAGAAAGGGTGTTAGGGGAACCCAAGGGCTCCCAATTCCTCACTGACTGAGATGATAAAACATCCCTGGGGTGATGCTCAGCAATGCAAAGACATGAATGGATGAACTGGAAAGAATCTTGGAGTTCATGGCCTATTCTCTTCATTTCAAAGAGAAAGCAACAACGGCAAACCAAAATTATCCACCCCAGACCACACAGCTCATTATGTGTAAAGGCAAGACGATCACTCAAGTCTCCTTGCAACCCAGTTAATCTTTTTTCCCCGTACATTTGCAATGCATTGGTGTTAAGCAAAGAAAAGTTTGGCTGGGCATGGTTGCTTATGTTTATAATCCCAGCACTTTGGGAGACCTAGGCAGGCAGATCACCTGAGGTCAGGAGTTCGAGACCAGCCTGGCCAAAATGGTGAAACCCCATCTCTACTAAAAATACAAAATTAGCTGGGATTGGTGGCAGGCGCCTGTAATCCCAGCTACTCGAGAGGCTGAGGCAGGAGAATCACTTGAACCCCAGAGGCAGAGGTTGCAGTGAACTGAGATCACGACACTGCACTCAAACCTGGGCAAGAAAGCAAGACTCCATTTTAAAGAAGAAGGAGGAGGAGGAGGAGGGGGAGGATGAGGGGAAGGAGGAGGAGGGGGAGGGGGAGGGGGAGGAGAGAGGAGGGAGAGGAGGAGGGGGAGGAGAGAGAGGAAGAAGAGGCGGAGGAGGAGGAGAAGAAGAAAAGTTCTATATAGGTGAAGGGAAAGGAAATGCTTTTGTTTACTGGCTTTCGTATTTCAGGCACTGTGCTTGTTTCTTTTGTACACACATTTTCCTTTAATCTCCAACTGATAGCAGATGTGATCATCTTTTCATAGATTCATCACCTGAAGTGCAGATGGGTTACATGACTTGCCTAGATCACTTGGCTAGTAAACAGAGGTAGACATTTGTGTCTCACACTTGCAGAGAGAAGCAAAAGTCAGTTTTTAGAAGTTGTTAAACCCTGAGCAGGGCGGATGTGTAAGGATTGGAGGACCAGCGACAAAGGTTGGCTCCTCCTTTGTCTTTGGAAATACTACTCTGGCTTTCATGTTACGCTTTTCCCAGTCCTGTTTCACATTAGAATCTTCCCACAAAACTTTGTCTGAACACTCCATCTCAAAGTGCTTAATTCTCTGAACAAATGTATTATTTTTGCTTATCAGGCATGTATCATTTACTGATTTTAAGAAACAGTGATCTCTTTATGTGTAAAAAGAATTTTTTCTTCCCAGTTTGATAATAGATGATTACAACTATTCTGACTGCACGATGGATTAAATATTTAAGAAACTAGTTGGGGTTTACAAAAATGGAATGAATCCCTCCAGGGAACATCGGTAATGCTCTCTCAGTTCTGATGTTTTCTAGTTCTGTGTGTTGAGAATCTTTTAGAATGGGGATCAGTGCCCTCAAGTCTCTGGAATTGTTGAACTAGTGACCTGGTACATTGGTCAGGCTACCCTTAACAGCTGCAGGCATTGGGGTTTTCTGGAGAAATGAAACAACTGTCAGTTTTTCCAGTCTAGTTTGTATAGCTCATGCAGTGTGCATTGCGCATAAGGTAGAAGATCCTGTGATATCAAAACCAGAGTGACTTAGACTGTGTAGGCAGTCATATGTGGACTGAGGTGATAAAATTGAGTCACCAATGGAGTAGCTTAGAGCTAACTCCTCCCCAAAAGGAATCACATGTACAATGGCAGCCATCATCATACACAGAAGAAGCCTCTTTTTGAGGAAGTATTTTTTCTAGGTAAACAAAGGGGAAGTGGGCCATCTGTGGTTAACTTGTTAAGTGACACGGAAAGGTTTCCCTGTTCCCAAACAGGGTGGATTAGTGAAACTAAGGTGATTTTTCTGCTGACAAGATCACACTTGTGTGTTATACTACATTTTTGGGAATTTTGTCATAAATCTGCATCACAAAAAGTAACCTGTATCTGTCTCTCTAAACTCTGAGACTGAGTCATATAGCTAGGTATTTTATTCCTTAAAATACCAAAATCAGGAAAGGTAGGATGAAAAAAAAGTATCGCTCTGGAATCAGACAGGAGTGAATTTGATTCTTGTTACTGGCATACATTAGCCATTTGAGCTTACATGTCACATCAGATCTCATTTCTCTACCTATGTACAAGTGAGGATAATAACATCAGCTTTAAAGAGGATTGGATGAGGAGATGTTATGTTTGTGAAGCATCTAGAGTAGTACCTGCCATTTAATAGTTGCTTAATACAATAACAGTTATATGACCAATGAGGCAAGGCCACTTGAAAATGGTTCGCCATTGAGAAGAGAGGGAGAAAAAGTCCTATTTTTTAATGGCAAGCCACTTGCTCACTCACTTGTTCATTCATTCATTCACTCACACACATTTTTTCTCTAAGGTAAGCACTTTGAATTGGGATTATTGAGTCATATTTTACATGTATGTTTAACTTTATAAGGCACAGCTAAACCATTTTTGAAAATATTTGTACTAAATCACATGTCCACCACCTATAAGATGGTGCAGTGTATGAGTACCAGTTGCACCACATCATTGCCAACACTCAATATTTATACTTTTAAAAATTAATTCAGTTAAGTAAGTTTGTAGAGGTATTTTATTATAAATTTAATTTGCATTTCCATTGTAATTAAGGATGCTGAGCATTCTTTCATGTTCATAATAGTCATTTGCTTATCTTTTTTTAATGAAATGTCTGTTGAGATGTTTTGTCTATTTCTTAATTCTGGGTTATGTATCGTCTCACTGTAAAGTTGAACTAACTTCTTGTCCATTCTTTTATATTGTCAAAGAAGCTATAGGTTCCTTGTTGGAGATGTAAAGAAATTTTTTTTCCCAATTTCTGTCTTAACTATTTCTTAATGGAATTGTTTGAGAAGAAAACATTTTTAACTGTTATGAATTTGGAATTTTCAATATTTTAAAAATGATTCATGTTTGTCTTTTGTGTGATGTCCAACAAGTATTTCCTTATACTAAGTTGATGAATAATTTCTTCTATGTATTTTTCTTTTTTGACTTTTTAATTTTTGAGCTCAGTGAAATAGCACTATAATCTATTTTGACGTAGATTTTGTGAATGGTGTAAGGTAAGAAAAAGAGTTTATTTTTTCTCTAAGTTTATATAGCAAGTTGATTAGCAGATTATCATTTATCAACTGAAATTTTGTGTCATCTTTCTTGACTATACATGTCCAGTTCCGTTTCTCTACGTATACCTATAATCAGATGGTCTTGACTTCTGTAGCTTTATGGTAAGTTTTGAAATTAACTAGTGCGAGGTCTCCAATTTGAATCTCTTTTCCAAAATTGCTTTATCTATTTTAGGTTATTTTCATTTATATATGTATTTTAGCTCATCATTATTTACAAAACCCTTCTGAAATTTTGATTGGGATTTTGTTGAATATATGGATCAATCTGGAGAGAACTGAAATCTTAACAATAATAAATCTGTCAGTTCATGACCATGGTGTATTTCTATGTTTATTTACAGCCTTTTTTTTTTCAGCAATGCTTTGTAATTTTTAGTGTATTTTTAAAAATATTTTCCTGAGTAAAATAATGAGAGTGGATATCCTTGCTTCCTTCTTCATCCTTTTTCAATCTTTCACAACTATGTATTCTGTTAGCTATAGTTTTTGTTTTTTTTTTTATATCTTGTTTACCAGGTGACATTCTTTTCTACTCCTACTTTTCTAGAGTTTTTGTTATGAATTCACAATAAATTTTGTTAGATTCTTTTCTACATCCGTTATGAGAATTATTTGGTCTTTCTATTTATTCTTTTAGTATGGTGAATTAAGTTGATAACTCTCAAATATCAAACTAGTTTTAGATACCTGGTATAAGCCCCACTAAGTCATGATATGTTTTTAACGTATCACTACATTCAAATTGTTAGCATTTTCTTAAGAATGTTTTTGTATATATATATTTATGAGAGATGGTAAACTCTAGTTTCTTTTTAGTTGTGCCTTTGTCTTGTTTGAGTATTAAGATAATGCTGACTTTACTAAATGAATTGTAAAGTATTCCTTCCTCATCTATTTTCCAATAGTTTGTATACTATTGGCATTGTTGTATTTTTTTTTTCTTAAATGTATATAATTCACCAAAGAAGACATATAGGTCAAGCATAGTTTCATGAGTAGGTTTTTTGTATTACCAATTACATTTCTTTAATAGATATGTTATTCAGGTTTTCTATTTTTTGTCAGTTTTGATTATTTGTGTCCATTAAGACATTTGTTTATCTATTTTGTTTCATTTTTCAGCTGTTAAAATCCTGGAATTTTTTTTGTTGGTGAATTAGAGATACACTTGAATTGTAACCACAGATTATAAATTAATATGTTCATTTCTGTCGTCACTTCATTACTGGTCCCAGAACTATCTGTTGCTATGGTATTAGGTCCCTGGATAATTTCAGAGAAGGTAAAGAGTGTTTAGTTTCAGTTTCCTATATAATTCGTGTAAATTGTGATAAAATACAGAACATAAAATTTACTATTTAACCATTTTTAAGTATACGGTTCAGTGTCACTAAATACATTCATAATGCTGTGCAACATATATTGTTTTTATAAATACTCCAAAGTCTGGAGGGACAACTTGGGACACATATGAAACTTACCTTGGAATTGCATATTTTGTATAAGAAAATTTTAAAAACACTTCATTTTTTTTTCTTAATCTTTGTTCAGAGAGGACCCTTATTTCACTTCTCTTGGGATTCTGTGACATCCCAGCATGCTTACAGGAACCAGGACTTTGATGAGTGATTTGTGTTAATAGTTATATTTGCATGTCCAGAATGAATTAGAACAGTGATTGGCAAAGCTTTTCTGCAACAGAACAGGTAATAAATATTTTAGGATTTCTGGTGCATATGGTCTCTGTCACAACTACTCAACTCTGCCATTGTAGTTCAAAAACAGCAGCAAACACTACACAAATGAAAAAGTGCAGCTATGCCTTAATAAAAATTTATTTACAAAAACAGACTATGGCCAGATTTGGTTTGCCAGCTATAGTTTGCCAATTCCTAGATTAGAACATTGACATTGGGTTGGGTGTGGTGGCTCACACCTGTAATCACAGCAGTTTGGGAGGCCGAGGTGGGTGTATCACCAGAGGTCAGGAGCTGGAGACCAGCCTGGCCAACATGGTGAAACCCTATCTCTACTAAAATTACAAAAAAAAATTAGCCAGGCATGGTGGTGTATGCCTGTAATCCCAGCTACTTGGAAAACTGAGGCTGGAGAATTGCTTGAATCTGGGAGGTGGAGGTTGCAGCCTGGGCAACAAGAGTGAAACTGTCTCAAAAAAAAAAAAAGAACATTGACATTATATGGGTCCTACATGTAAATAAATAAAATGTATTTGCAGGTTATTCTTTGATAAATAACAGCAAGGGTCTTGGAGAACAATGAAGGACTGACTCTAGATGCTTGCAACATAAATAAGGGGTACAAAATAGCTTTATCCCCTCCTTAACATTTATCCGTAGGCTAATTGTTGGTACACTGTTCTCTTACATAGGCTCAGATTCTCTCAAATACTGTCATAAGTTAGAAGATTCTCTTCAGCTATTACAAAGAAAAACCCAAATCAAATGCACCCAATTAAGCATTATAATCACCCACCATGATTTTCTCAATTGTTCTAAGTGTACCCCTCGCCTGGTTCATAATCACAGAGAATATTCAGTTTGGGATCATTGTAATTTTTACTATGTTTATGGTCATATACCTCTTAGCTAATGGATATATTTTTGCTGTTTTGACAACTTCAAACATGAGAATTTATGAGAATTGAAACCGATTTTTAGACCTGCTTGCACACGTTAGAAAAATAAAAGACTTTGTCAAATATTTGTAATGGTAAAATATCTAAAGCTCTGTTTCATTTGTCACTGAAATTCCATTTTAGTAAAATTTGTAAAATAATAAAGAGAACAAAAAAGGAAAATCAGCTGACAGGAGCTGTTTCCTGGGCTGTCTCTAGCTAGTTTCTTTAATCTTTTTCTACACATACACTGAATTCCCCTAGAGGAGGATTTTCAACAGTATGGGTGACTCAGTAGTCATCCACTGTAGCTGCACGTTATGAATCCATTGTGTTGGGTTAAAACACTTTCTAGTAGAGAATGTTAGCTGAGGCAGTCATTGGCAGCTTATAGCAGGCAACTTTGGATGGATTTTCTTTGGTTCCTACTCTCCACTTTCATTCCCATCCATCTTTGTGACCTCCACTCTTTACAAGGTTGCTTGGGTAGTAGTCATTTTAGGTACCACATGAAAACACTTGTCCTTGATATCATTTTTGGTTTCTTCATTTTACACTTAGCTTGCCTTTCTACTATTTAGGTAAACAGCTGAGATTGCCTGCTTGGACCTCGCTTAAAGAATAAATAATTGGCTGGGTGCGGTGGCTCATGCCTGTGATCCCAGCAATTTGGGAGGCTGAGGCCAGTGGATCACCTGAGGTCAGGAGTGCAAGACCAGCTTAGCCAACATGGTGAAAGCCCATCTCTACTACAAATACAAAAATTAGCTGGCCATGGTGGCAGGCACCTGTAATCCCAACTACTCAAGAGACTGAGACAGGAAAATTGCTTGAATCCAGGAGGTGGAGGTTGCAGTGAGATGAAATCATGCCACTGCACTCCAGCCTGAGTGACAGAGAGAAACTCCATCTCAAAAAAAAAAAAAAAAAAAGAAAGAAAGAAAGAACAAACATTAGGGTGTTCATCTTTGTCTCTCTCCAATGCTGAATAAAAGGTACTAGACATATATTCATGTAGGTGAGACACAGAAAGTTCAGTGAGCCAAGATGAAATAGTAAAGAGTGGACTCACGTAGTAAAAGATATAGTAGATTCAGCAGCAGGTAGATTGCTGTGGATCGTGAGGGTGAGGGGCATTCAGCAGTGGAGTAGTGTCATAGCCTTGGAGAAAGAACTACAAATCTAGTGCAAATGGCATACTTGAGAACCCAGATAAGCCAGACTAGTGATTACTGTGAGTTATGGTAGAGAACCTGATTCCTTGATCAACAATTGCTGGTGCTTGGTGAGATGAACGAACTCAGAATTGGGAGGAATGTGGCGATCTTGGCTGTGTCTGGCACTTCTGAAGTCATCGATTGTGCATAGGGTAGAGAACTGAGGAATGGCGAGTTAGTATAGATGTCTGGGGATGAAGAACTTTCCAGTACGTTGTTCTATATCCAGTGCCAAGGATGTGGAGTTATGGATTGCAACTTAACCCAAATGAGACAAAGGAATATATCAGCACAAGAAATTTGGTAATATTTATAATTCTCATAAGGAACCCAGTAATATTGTCAGAAAACACTAATAGAAGGGATGTCATGGACTCTCCTTGTATCGGCACATTACTCCTTTGAAGGTTAGCTTTCTATCTCCATTCCTGTTTTGCTGCAACACCATTTTATTTCCAGATATGACCTCTATATGTTCAATCAAAAGGTAAGCCTTACTCTAGATAAGAACAAAACCTTCTCACTCCAAAAATTCTTCTTCTTTTAGAATTACGTTGCTTTTGAGCTACATAAAGCATCTCATCAACGGCTTTGTTGTTTGTGCCGCATTAAGAGGCTTTTTAACAGAGCCCATGAGTTCACTGTTTAAATCAGTAAATTCCAAGTGACCATCTCTGATAACCTAAACTACCTCACTAGTCCTGGTGTCCTGTTAGTGTGCTAACACTACTCTTTGCAAAAGAGAATCCCTGATGGTAAGGCTAGAGAAAGTTCAAGGTCTGAAATAGAGTTCACTTTTTGAAATTGAAAACGAAAGAATTAAATTCCATGACTTGGTCAAAGACCAACATGCATCAGTGTTTGATCTGCACAAGAAGCAAAGCCTTCAGATTCCCCGAGTCTTTAATTACATGCTCTGTTCCTGCAAGAGGTAGCTAGAAAGCCAAATTCATGATTTAACATATACATTTCTTTGATATATATTTAAATAAGTTTGTCCACACGCATGGGTAAAAGCTAAATAGTCCATTTATTAGGTTAAGCCAGGGATATTTTCAATGCATAATAAACCTTTAGAGAACAAAGGTGGTTTTTTGTTTTGAATACAGAAGCTTCTTTGCTTGTCTTGCCATTGGATTCACTTTGAATCACAAATTGTGTTTGGTGGCTGGTATTCAAGAGGTATATTTGTGTTATGGAGCCCAGCTCTTGCTCTTGCCGGGATGATCCAGTGCCCTGTTCAGAAGGACCTTGACCCAGCTTTCCCCACAATGGCTGTGGCTCACCTTCTCTTTGCCACGGTGTCAGTTTTCACTACCTTGACATTTCTCATGCTTTGATGTGTGATATGAAATGGTAGCCTTTGGCAATAGAGGGGGAAATGAGGCTTCACGGGGACATAGAGCACTTGCCAAAGGAAAGGTGTGGAGAATGGATGTGACAAGGTTATTTAGATTGCTTTCTTAAGGAGTTTCAACTCCGCTGTGTAAAATGATGCTACCAGTTTCTGTATCAGCTTGCTTGTTATAGGGGGAAATCTGTGTATCCCCTTGAGAATTTGTCATGGATGCTTTTGACTTCACTGCCTACATTAAAAGTACTGCTTAGTGAGGAAACAAAGTAACCAGTCATGTAGGAAAACTTCATAAACACCATTAATTTCCATTTCAACTGCTGAGATCTAAAAATTGTAATGGTGCCCTTTTGTTTACATGTTTCTATTGCCAACTCTTTTTTCACGGGTTTTATTTTGTTTTGTGTTACAAAGTCCTTATGCTGTAATTGAGTTAAGAAATTCTTTTGTCTCGCTGTCGTCTATAGTCAAATAATAATAAAAATATTCAGATGCTTATTTGAAATTTGTTTCCCCTAAAGATGTAATGAAAAGAATATGGGCTAGAGCACAGAGATTGTAACCAGAAATTTAATACAAGCTTCTGGAACAGCATATGAACCCAGTTTTGATCTGGGATGAGACTGCTATCTCGTGGGATGCAGTGTGAGGGTGGGGGTGTTAGCAGTAAGCTGTTTTAGGCAGGTGGGCAATGACAACATGATTCCAAATGATGGATTTGTTTGGTATCAGGAGTCTGTTCAGCCAGTAGCTGGAAGAGCACCATGTGTGTGTACTTATAATTGCCTGAAATCTGACTTCTGTCCCTATATTCGTTTTCTATTGCTCCATTTCAAATTACCTCAAGCTTAAGGACTTAAAACAATGCAAATGTATTACCTCACAGTTTCCAGGGATCAGGAGTTAACTGGATTCTTTGCTTAGTTCCTTCAGGTTGAAATCAAGGTGTTGGTTGGAGCTGTCATCTCATCTGAGATTTTTTTTAACCTATTTCAAACCCATATGGTTGATAGCAGAATTCAGTTTCTCACAGTTGTAGTAATGAGAGACCCTTAGCTCCTAGAGACTACCCTCCTGCTTTTCATAGATAGTTCAGCTACAATAGCAGTTTGCTTTGTTGCAGGAGTATATCTATGATGCTTCACTGCTTTATAAAGGCCTCGCCTAACCAGGTCAGGCCCACCCAGGGTAATTTACCTCTTGATTAGCTTAAGGCTAACTGATTAAGGGCCTTAATTACATCTACAAAGTCTTTTCACCTTTGCCATAGTCTGTTGACCAAAAGCAAATTACAGGTTCTCATCTGCAGTCAAGGCTGTAACACCAGGGGCCAAAGATCATGGGGTAATCATGCAATTCCGCCTCTCATGGTCTCTATTATCTGCGTAATGGATCCTCCTCTTTGCCATCTCCAGCAGCCTCTTCTCAGATCTCTCTCTCCATATGGAGTGCTGCTAACTCCTCTCCCAATCTGTCTTAAAGTTTTCTAATGTTGCTGTCTCCTAATTTTCCTACCAGAGAGGTAGTGTATGATTAGAGAAAGCACAAAATAATTGAGGTCAAACGAAACCTAGCTCTGGTTCTCATCAGGAATCATCTGCAAATAGCTTGCTGCTGTTGTTTGAATGATGCTGCCAGTAATTAGCAAATGCAGAGGAGTTTCCTCTTCCTCTACTTCCCCATTTCATTCTTCCCTTAGTACCTTCCATTGGCAGACCCTAAACAGAGAGTCTGTTTGGCAAGAGAGTCCGGGAAATACGGATTGCAGGCTCCAGCACCAGCATCCTGAGCAACATGTAGAAAGTGGGCATGGAGCTGAGAGACAGTAGGTAAGTAATGTTCACAGTTATTTACCTGTTTAAGCAACAGTAACATGGTTGAGTAAATACATCTGAGCCCCAGTTGGGGATAGGAAACATTCCCTTTGAATACAAGTTAGCTTCAAGTCACAAATATAGATTATTCTTTTCTTCCAAGTTATCTCTCTTTCTTCTCCTCATACCTATTTGGCCAGTTAATAGTTAGCCAGAGCAAGTACCCCTTTTCGGGGCTTGCTGGGCACCATCCCAAAGCATGGAAATAAAGGAAAATTCTAAGTTCCTTCAAGGGAAATTTTAGGCACCTAGCTACCCCTAAGCAGTAAATAAACAACTTGATAATCAAGAAGGTAATAGTAGCTTAAAACAATAGCCAAGGAAGTTAGAGTCATGAGAATGTTTGATTCCCTGTAGAAACTAAAGATAACATCTTAACATACGTCCCTGAGTTGTTTTTCAGAAACCCAGACTCCCACTAAATGAATGTGCTGGCACATAGACCTCAGAGAATGAGGATCTGAGGACTGAAGTCTAACTGCTGCTCTTTGTTTTAAATTTCTTCCCGAGGGGCTTGGGGGTCACATCCACGAGCCCTAGCTAACATTCTGCTGATCGTAAATTTTTCGATAAAGCTTCACCTCCTTGGCCAATTACAAATCAGAAAAATCTTTGAATCCACTTATGACCTGTAGCTACCCCACTTTGAGATGTCTCACCCTTTCAGGTCAGACCAATGTATAGCCTCTATGTATTGATTTATGACTCTACCTGTAACTTTGCATCCTTGCCTTTAAAACCCTTACCTGTGAACCATTGGGGAGTTCAGGTCTTAAGCATGAGCTACTAAACTCTCCTTGCTTGACGCCCTACAATAAATGTCCCACTTTCTCTAGCTTCAATCTCAATGTCGGTGTTTGACTGCTGCTTCAGGTGGGCAGATCCAAATTCGGTTTGGTAACAACAATGACTTTCCACTTGGCATTGCATTAGTTCAGCACACAGACTGTGGTCTCTTGGGTTCCCCTTAGAGCATTTCAGCCCTTGACCTTTCCTAGGATCACTCACTAAACTGTTTCTAGAAGTTCTGTCCTTCAGGACTCTGCAGTGTCTCTGCCTTCCCTCAATCCCCACTCATCTAGTACTTTGAACTGCAGAGGTTTGCATGCAGCAGGCATTGCAACAGGGATTGCAGTAGACACAGAACCAGTTCTGACACAGACCATCCAATGAGACTGCTTCTGAGGTTGCTCATTACCTGTGTGGCCACGTGATATCCTGACTCACTTTAAACCACCAGCCAGCAAGGCTAAAAGAAGTCAGCCTCCCAAGGGTTAATCCACTTGTACATTACTTTGTTCCTTTTCATTGTGCCTTTAATTGCTCTGGGTTATTGTAAAGGTGCAGAGATTAATTAGCAGATTTAAAACCTTGAAAGCGTCATTACATAATTTTAGTCATCAGCAAACCTTGGGAAAACTTAAGAAATGAAGGCACTAAATCATTTTAATTGGGAATTTAACTGGGTTCCTTTATAGAATATTTTATTGCTTGTCTTCTTAACAGACAGCTGCCTTAATGTGTCCTTAGACAATGGAGTTCATAGCTGGGATGCTCTTTGGGAGAGACCTGTTCTTGTCTTGGTGTGAGCAGGTGGGAATTGCCTGTAGCAATCAGTATCATTAAGTACAGGTAGACACTGCTCTAAGAAATCCTAGCATCTGGAAGCTAGAATATGCAAATTAAGTATATTGGGGGTTTATTCATGTTACAAAAAGAGTTTACCTTTTAACAAACAAAATAATTTGAGATTCTACAATAGTGCTCTTCTTTATGTTATTATAGAATAATTGAGTAAGGATTCTTTTTGTGTCAGTTATTCTAGGGACATGCCCTCTGGGTTCTAGGAAATCTTGTCACATCTGCAGATCACCATCCTCACAGGGCTGTGGGTTGTGAGCAGGTTGATGAATCAAGTTAGGGATTGCATTGCCTCTCACTTGCATGGGCACACGGCTTTCTCATCAGTACCAAGCTGGCCTTCTCTTCCCCAGCTGGAAGCTCTGCACTTCCTCATGGGTGATGCAGGAAATGGGTAACCTCTGAGGCTCCATTACTGGCTCTTAAGGAGATTATGTAGGTTCCTTGAAAAAGAAAACAAGTGAAAGTTAGGAAGAGAAGATAATCTATGAAAAAAATTTAAAAAGTAAATGATGGCTTTAACACAAACTCGACAATTGCTGTTTTTTATTTGATGTTTGTGTTTTCCCCAAGTGTGTAAGATCAAGGTAACCAAACACTCCTGAATTCCTTGAGGTGAAAGACAGCTCTCTTGGAGTTAAATTTGGCTTCTGAGAGGTAGTCTGAGTCATCCTCCTCTCCCTCCAACCTCCAGCACCCCATATTCATTCAGATTCACCTACTTTGCTAACAATTAGAGGGGAGGGACAGTTCAAGTTTCCAAGTTGCCCCGTACATATTGCTCTAAATTGCTTGTGTACATATGGTTCTTTCTGCTGTCTGTTGCCAAGTTTCCTGTCTAGACAGTGGAGAGGCTGTAGGGTCAGGGTACAGGCAGCCAGAACAAAAGCCCGATGACTACCTTTAGCTTGTGTCTGTTGCTCTCCATTTTCCAGCTTTTCTGGGCATGCATTTCTTCCTATTTCAGTTGCTAAGCTTGTGTGTGGGTGCATGTGTGTTTCAGTTTCTGTTTGTCCCTAGGAATATGTGATTTTGTCATGTGGAATGATTCACATTTTTTTTTTGATAAAAAGACTGAGTCAAACACCGACCCTGGAGTTGTACTTCATGGTCTGTTGTGCTTTAGGTAACAACACTTGTATTCCTAAGAAAATTCTTTGAAATATATCCTTTGAGGAAAAGTCATACTAGTTTGAGAAAAGAACTATGTTTATAACACTGACAGTCAGTTATAAGTGAAGATATTTTTTCTCTGTACAATTATTGTCTATCAGGTTCTTAAAATCAATTGTTATTATTAATGTCAATTATAGAAAAATAATTCCTAGCCCTTTTGAAAGTTTAAAAATACTCAAAATTACTTAAGACAACAATTCCCAGAGAAAAATCACTAACCATTAATTATGATTTCATATGTTTCTAACCATTCTTTCTCACCCTCTTTCTCAATATGAACCCAACTCTTTTGACCTTGGGATTGTGCTTGGATTCAGGAGTGGGTATAGGCCTGTATCTAACTTAGGCACAATTCCAATCCTTAATCTGCACCAGCATCCACTGAGATGCCACTTGTTCCCATCCAGTCTTCATATATCACTTCACAGTAATACAGGTCATTGCTGTCTTCTCTTGAATGCCAACCCCAAAGAAGCTTCTGTTCTGTCACAGTCTGAGTGACCAATATCCATAAGAAGTAGCTTGTTCTCTCCCATAATATTTTGGGGACAGATGGTGTGGCTATGCTGAGGCCCTTCAGGCATTGGACACCCAATGGAAACATTTCTTCTATTCTTCCAATGCTGCCCCTACAAAAGCATCTATGTCTCACTCTGTCACCCTGGATAGAGTGCAGTGGCGTGATCTCAGCTCACTGCAACCTCCACCTCCCTGGTTCAAACAATTTCCCTGTCTTAACCTCCTGAGTGGCTGGGATTACAGGCAGGTGGCACCAGGCCGTGCTAATTTTTTCTTTTGTATTTTTAATAGAGATGGGGTTTCACCATGTTGGCCAGGCTGGTCTCAAACTCCTGACCTTCCACCTGCCTCAGCCTCCCAAAGTGCTGGGATTACCGGCATGAGCCACTGCGCCCAGCCTAGCATCTCTGCCCTTTAATTAGACTGAGCTCTTCCTATTGATGAGCTTTCCTACTTAGAGGAAGCCATGTGTTCTCATATCTCCTTAGAATTAACTGATTTTCCCCAACATTTTATTTTGAAAAATTTCAAACATATAGAAAACTTTGAGTTGTACAGTGAACATATATATATATATATATATATATACCTATCACTTAGATCCCACAGTTGTTAATATGTTGTTATATATGTTTTATCTTACGTCTATGAATATATTCATCCATCTATTCCATCATTTTGGGGGAACATTTAAAGAGAGTTGCAGACATCACTACCCTTGTATTAGATAGCCCAGAGATGGTCCTTATCTCCTGATATTCTCACTCTTGTGCTGCCCCTCCTACGTTGTATCAATGTTGTCTATGTGATCAGTAGAATATGGAAGAAATGATGGTGTGTGACTTCTAAGCCTAGATCAAAAAGGCACTAAACCTTCCTTTTTCCAATCTTTCTTGGATTGCTCACTCTGGGGAAAGTTAGCTATCACATCACAAACAGCTCTATGGAGAATCCCTCATGATACGGAACTGAGGCCTCCTGCCAACAGCCGTGAAAGTGAGTTAGGAAGAGACTCCTCCAATCCCAGTCAGCTCTTCAGGTGACCTTTCCTCCTGCTACCACCCTGACTGCCACTTCCTAAAAGAACCTGAGCTAGAACCAACCAGCTGATACAAAATTCTTCTCCTATACAAACTGTGATATAAGATATGTCCATTATTTTAAGGTACCACATTTTGGAATAATTTGTTACAGAGCAATAAATAACTAATACAGTACTTCACTTTAAATATTTTAGCATAAGTAGAATTAACTAGAATTCAATGTGTATTCTTTGTTTTCTTTTGAGGTTAATTTTACGTAGAATGAAATGCACAAATCTTAAGCCATTCAATGAGCTTTTAATAATACATACAGTAAGCAACTCCGATCCCTCTGTTATCAACCTAGGAATTTTCCACACAACACTTGCTAATCAATTTCTGCCCCATCTCATAGATGACATTTATTCTGATTTTTTTTTTTTTTTTTTTGAGACAGAGTCTTGCTCTTGTCATCCAGGCTGGAGGGCAGTGGCGTGATCTTGGCTCGCTGCAACCACCACCTCTCAGGTTTAAGCAATTCTCCTGTCTCAGCCTCCCGAGTAGCTGGGATTACAGGCGCCTGCCACTATACCTGGCTAACTTTTTGTATTTTTAGTAAAGACAGGGTTTTGCCATGTTGCCCAGGCTGGGTCTCGAACTCCTGATCTTGTTGTGATCCACCCTCCTTGGCCTTTCAAAGTGCTGGGGTTATAAGCGTGAGCCACCATGCCTGGCCTATTCTGATTTTTGAATTCACAAATTAGTTTTGTCTGTTCCAGAAATTTATGTAAATTAAATCATACAACTTGTACTGTTTTTGTGTGGCTCCTTTCATTCACTGTATGGTTCATGAGATTTGTACATCTAGTTGTGTTTATCAGTGGTTTGCTCATTTTTATTGGTGAGGAGTTTTCCATTGTATGACTATACAGCAACTTGTTTATATAACTGTTGAAAGATATTTAGGTTGGTTTCAGTTTGGGCCGTTATAAAATAAACTGGCATACACAAATTTTGTGTGTTTCTGCAGAAATATGTTTTTATTTTTCTAGATTAAAGATGTAGAAGTGGCATTGCTGAGTCATGACATTTATACGTGCAAATGTATAAAAAACTGCCTCATTTTTTGCCCGAGTGTCTGTACCGTTTTACACTCCCATTCATGATGTGTAAGACTCTTGGTGACATCACATTCTTATCAATACTTGGTATTGTTGGTCTTTAATTTTAGCCATTACAATGAGTGTGTGATATTTTTCTTCTGTTTCATACTTCAAATCTTAGAGGTATTATTTTCCCTTTTGACTATACAATACTGCTCCTTTTCTCAGATTCACATTGTTATGTATTCACATGTAGGTTTTACCATATTTTGATTTACTTTTAAGTTTCCCATTTGCTCATCTTGAATTCAGAAGTGATCTATTTAGTTTCTACTTTTGCTTACTTTCAACTCGAGAGGGATTTGTCACCTTGTTTTAAACAAAACACCATTTCAAAGACAGTAAGCATGTTTACAAACAAGTCCCTTCATATCACCTCCTTTTCCTTGGACAGAATACCAAATTGCTGCATTGTCTAGGTAAACACAAGACATCCTCAAGCATGAACATGGATGCTGTTGCAATCCCTTTAGAGATCTGTTCCCTGCGGTAGATATGCACAGCCTTTATTTTGAGTTCCACTGTTTTGAAAAAGATAATAAAAGAGAGAGAACCATACTTATCATTCCCATGCCTGATGGAAGAATATTTTTTCAACCTTTCTCTTTTTCCTTCACTCTTATTAAAATGAATCTTGGAGATCTACAGTGCCCAGTATGTACACTTACAAAAACACTTGTTTCTGCCTCTCCTATACATCTTTACCTGTTAAGACATAATGCAGATTACAATTTTCTATACCATTTTTCCTCTTTCTGGATTGTTTTCTGGGAGGATTTTCTCTTCCATGTGTCTTACATTTGATGCACATTTCTCCTAGCTTTTGATGTTATTTATTTATTTATTTTTTCGTTTTTCCGGGTATGTTGCTGAGAAACTGAGGGGCGCCCCTAAAGGGGATTTTCCCCATGGTTTTTAATTCCTCTTTAGCACCTATAGATTATATGAATTTGATGATGAGGGCTATGTCATACTCCTATTTTTATTACATTTCCTAACAGATAGCAGATTGCAAAAAATAAGGTTACATTTGTTTGGATTAGCTGAGTAACTTTTTCTTATTATTTATTTTTGAGACAGGGTCTCACTATGTTGCCCAGGCTATCCTCAAAGTCCTAGGCTGAAGGGATCCTCCCACCTCAGCCTCCTGAGTAGCTGGAGCTACAGGCATGCCACTGTGCTGGCATGGTTTTTATGGACAATGGAATATCTTTTGAAAGCCATATAGCAGTAGATTACTGTCCCCATGCTCACTAGCATTCTCACTGTGACAATTGTGCAGCTGCAGGGAGGCCACCACCTTCCTGATCTCAACTTAGAGATCTTCCACAGCTTTGTGCTCTTGTTTCTCACAAGCTGTAGTAACCAAGTTCAGAGTTTGGAATTTCATACTGTTTTTAGAATATCAGTTTGTAAGTTTTGCATTATTAGATTTAATTCATTATATTGTTATTAATAAATTTAATTTATTACATTTAACTCAACATTCTGAACACGGTTACTATACAGAAACTGTGGAACCACAGTTCATAGAAGGAATGTGGGCCGATGGTTGGCACATGTATGTCTGTGAGAAGTTGCGGAAGGAGCACAAGTGGAAGTAAGGTTCACAGATTACAGAGAGGGGAAATTGCAAGCAGGGAAAAATGTAGAAACCGGATTCTACAGGGAAGAATTTGAGCTCAGTGTTGGTAATAACTGAAGTTGTTCTGTGGTTTTCAACCATAGCTGCTCATTGTCTTTACCTGAGGAACTTTTAAAAAATCCTAATGCCTGGATTAAGGCTACAGATAGTCTGTATAGCATCTTTGTACCAACACACACACACACACATATCATGAGAAGGTGCATGCCTGGGTACACGGCTTGGCCAGCAGGCACACTTTTGTATGAATTAGAAAAAAGCATTACTTCTTCTGGGCAAATTGAGCCTAGTCCAAAAGCACAGGCTGGACTTCAGGCCCAAGTTGCCTCTATGGCTGAGAATCTTTGTTCAGTGAAAAGCGTATACATCTGTGGAAGCTCTGTTAGGCCCCTATCCAGACCAGATGATGTTTTATTTCTGGGATGTGGAACCTGGGAAACTATTATAAAAATTATCCCCAGGTGATGAAGATGGAAATGAAGAATGAAGAGGTCTTAAAAAAAAACACAAGGCAAAGAAGCGTGCAATACTCTGTTCATTTTCTATTTATTAGTTTAGTAGTTATTTATTATGTATTTAACATATGTACATTCAGGAACCTTGTACATTGATACACTTTTCTGCAGTGGTGGGACTTCTTTGGAAAATTTATGTAAAAATATCTCTACTCATTTTGTAGGTGCAGAGAAGGTGCCACACAACCTCTGAGAAGTAAAGTAACTTTTCCTTACACGCTGAACACTGCAACACTGTTCTCTAATGAACAGTAACCAACTTCTGGCTCTGCTGGGTGTTTCCTTTCAAGGTCACCCTGAAGCTGTAGCTGTTAAAGGACTGACATAATGAGGAACATATGTCTGGGGAAAAGCATTTTATCCCTCCGCCCCGTCTAGATTTAAGACCTTAGTACTGAAATTACCTGACTATCAGCAGAAGGATTAAACTTCACAGTGACAGACTTAAGAGAGAGAGAAAGAGACATTCTTTTGGCCTCATAGTTTATTATAGAGTTTATGCCATTCCAGAATGAATGCCAGCATTCTGGGGAGTAGTTTACTTTATTCCACAGTCTCTGATGGAAATAGGTCCCCATTACCAGTTCAGAGGAGTGCCTGATTGATTATAGTAATGATAAATAACACATTAAAGAGTGATAGGTGTTGATTCATTTTATGACAATAAAACTAATATTGTTTCCTAAATATTACACACACTCACATAATCTGGAGATAATTACTGTTTACAGTTTAGTGTTTTTAAAAATTAAATTAGTATATTATATAGGACATGCAGTTTGTAGTCTAAGACTATGAGTGTTATATTTCCTTAAATGTGCTTTAAAAATATGATATTAAGTTACTAAATGATACAACATGATTAAGATTCTAAATATGCACATCGCCAACTTATTATCTAAAATTCTTAAACATTTATCTCTGTCATGAGTTAAGGGATCCCTTTTTCCACTAGTTTCATCATTCTGGGAATTGTATTTTAACCTTTGCAATGTTCGAAGTGATAATGTACTTCATGTTTTTATAATGATTATTTCTTATTGCTAGTAAGAAATATTTTTATATGTTTATTGCTTTTGCTTATCCTATGAATTATTGAAAATATAGATTGTTATTTTATATTTTTTGGTAATTTTATTATTGATTTATAAGAACTCTCTTTTATTATAATAATTTATTCTTTTTTATCATATATTACAGTTTTTCCTGTTGTCTTTTAATTTTACTTATATATTTTTCAGGTAGAAGAAATATTATTTAATGTTTTAAAATCTATTCCAATTTTCCTTTGTGATTTTCACATTTTGAGTTTACAGTTAGAAATTGATTCCCTGCTTTTATAACAGAGATTCATCTGAATTTTTTACCAGTTCGTTTATATGTACTTTTTATTTTAACTACATAATTCATTCTAGAATGTATTTTGATCAATGGTATGTGATGCAGCTATAGTTTTATTTTTAACTTTTAATTTCATTGTAATTTAATAATCTATCCTTTTATAATCATGACATATTATTCTTGTCTTATATTAAATTATTGCCTTATTAGAATAGGCTGTTTCAGAGCTTTCCATGCTATCTCATTTGTCTGTCTTTCAAATCTGATGTCAGATTTTATTATTTATTAGACTAAACTTGATTAGTTCTTTTCTTCTTTTAAGTATTTCTTTGTCTACATTTTATTTTTTTCACATATATTTTTTAGCATAATTTTGTTAAATCCCTCCCCTCTCCTGATCCCATAACTTATATTCTAACATCGATCCTCACTCTAGAATATTAAAAAATGTAAATCTTTCAAATTAACTAGCACATGAACAAAAAGAGAGCGTAGCTCCATTGTACTTCTGAATGGAGATCTAAGATTCTTTGCAGAAGAAATGAAAATTGAATATACATGACTTCTGCTCCTGGCAAAGGTGGAGTTACAAGGTCTGCATTCTGCTCTTGCCTGACACAACTGGAAAAGTGGGCAAAGCATGAAATATATTTTTAGAAATCTATAGGAAAGATTGAGCATATTAAATAGAGACAGAGGAGATATTTAAAAGCTCCAGATTGAACGTCTATAGATGAAAATTTCAAATAACAGATTATATACTTTAGAAAAATGTATTAGTGAACTTGAAGATGTGCAGTAGAAACAATCCAAATGAAACACACTGAGAAAAATATTGAAAGAAAAAAAAACAAAACAGAACATTGGCTAGCTGTGGAACAATGTCAAAGAGTCTAATCAATATGTAATTGAAGTCCCTGAGAAAAGAAGGAAAAAAAAAAAAAAGGTTAAAAATAAAACGGTGAGAAAAATTTCAAATTTGTCAAAAAAAACTGGAAACCTATGGAGAGTTCTGTGATCATTCTAGCAAATTATGCAAATTGTAAGTGATTTTGGGAATCAACTGAATTTGCAGCTGATGTCAGACGTGAGAGGCACACAATGGTTAGGTAATTTCCCTGAGGTCACACAGCCAGTAATTTGTGGAGCTGGCGCCGAAAGCCCCACTGTCCAGCTCTAAATCTGGAAATCTGAAATAATACTATATGGTGTGAATTACATCAACATATTTCCTTGTGCAAAAATATTCTTTTTTTCCAACCAATTCTTTATAATGTGTATTTTTCTATCAGTATACTTTTAGATTTGATTTACCTGGTGTATTATATAGAACTTCTACATTGGGATGTAAGATTGGTACACAGTTTTCTTTTATTGTGCTTTGTAACTGGTTTATTACGCTAGCTTGAGTAAATTAATTGAAAAACTTCACTGCTTTTTGTGCTCTGGGTAAATTTATATATGATGGAAGTTCTCTGGTGCATAACTATGTAAAAGTAATGTCTCATTAAATCACCCATGCCTTCAGTCTTTCCTAAAGATGTATTTTCTTATCTATTTTTAAATACAATAACTTTTTCAATATTTTTCCAGGTATCTGGTTTCATTCAAAATATCTACCTCTTTCAAGTAATTTTAGTATTTTATGTGTGTATGTGTGTATTTTCTATGTGTGTGTGAGTGTATGGATATATTTCTATCTATGTATACATGCATAGACAGAAATAAAATTTTTTCACCTTTTTCAAATTTATTTTTAATTGTAATTGCACATAGTATTCCTTAATTTGTTTTAATTTTTCGTATATCATATTTATGTTTGAAGGATTAATTTTATAAATTTTATTTTCCTCCAGAGTCATCAGAAGTCTATATGTATTATGATTATTAATTTTATTAAAAATTTAGGATGACACCAATAGGAAATTTGCCTGATGTGCTAATTTTCCCTTTACTTTACATTGGGATTCAATGTCAAATTGCTTCATTATTATTATTATTACTATTATTTTGAGACAGAGGCTCTCTCTGTTGCCCAGGCTGGAGTGCAACGGTGCGATCTCTGCTCACTGCAACCTCTGCCTCCTGGGTGCAGGTGATTCTCCTGCCTCAGCCTCCTGAGTAGCTAGGATTACAGGTACATGCCACCGTGCCCACCTCATTTTTGTATTTTTAGTAGAAATGGAGTTTCTCCATGTTAGCCAGGCTGGTCTTGAACTCCTGACCTCAGGTGATATGCCCACCTTGGCCTCCCAAAGTGTTGGGATTACAGGCGTGAGCCACTGAACCCAGTGGCTTCACTTATTATTTACTGATTATAAACAGTACTAGCTCAGTATTATTCAACCCTTCTGATTGCATTTACAGTCTTTTATTGGTTGTTTGCTGACTCCTTGGTACTACATGAGAAAGGGACCCATGGGCCATGATGTTCAGTCAAGTTCTGGTCCTGTGTTCCAGGTGTCTTAAGGTAATAAGAACTCAGAAGGGCTTATTACTTATTATGTGGTATGGTAGCATACAACATTTCTCTCTAATACAAGCTGAGACTCCTTTTACTTTCAAAGGTACTCCAACACTCTCAAAGGACTATGGTTATAGTGAAACATGTCTTGTCACTGGCAATGAAAAATCACTTTTAGATATATTAAAAATTGTTTTCTACATTTTAATACATCAATTTTTGCCTTTATCCCTGTCTCTTTTCTACTAGTCTTTGGATTGATATTCAGTATTATATCTTGAATTGGAATGCTTTTTTCCCTTTGGAATGAATATCTCTGACCCATGGTAGCTCCCAACAAGGCAAAGATTCTCTGAGCTCTTCTGTGAAAGAGTTGTAGCTAGAAGTGGGTTTAACAGATGGAAACAACAAGAACTATTTTTGGCAGAGGACTCACCATCTTCTCTTTCAGCTATGGCTGGTCTAGCTATGAGGAGCCACTATCACAAGAGTTAATAAGGAGTTCAGCAGGGTCGTTTACAGAGATATTGACAAATATTTCACTTATTCTACTTCTCCATCCCCTTCGAGTTAGATGTAACCATACTGGCTTTGCCCAGTGAAATGTGTTCGGAAGCTACAGTGTTGTTTTTCTGTTCTGGGAAAGATATTCAACATTTCAGTACCTTTCTGAAAGATTATTAAATCCCAAGTCAAGATGTCAACTCTTTCCTCCTTGGTACTTGAGTGATAGCAATGATCAAAGTTCCTTTGCTAACTCATGTTGGAAATGTAATGTTAATAATAATTAAACATTTACTCTGGATATTTTGGAGTTGGTTGTGACTGCAGCATATTCTAGCCTAGCCTGACTAAGATAAAGTGCAGTCACTTGAGAATTTAAACTTAAATTCACATGAATAATCTCCTGAGCTTCCTAGATTTAAGTAACAAAGGACTTTTCAATTTTATGATATTCTTGATGTTTTTATCATTTTCTTAGCAAGATCGTAAGACTTGTCAAGTCTTATTTTACATGACAGGATAGTGATTAAAAGCATGGGCTTCAGCGACAGTCTGCCTGATTTTAAATCCTAGATCTGCTATTCAATAGCTGTGTAAGTCATAGAGTCACTCCATTCCTCGTTCTTCTCATCTGTAAAATGGAGAGGACAATTTTACTCACCTCATGGGGTTGTGGTAAAAAGTAGTGAATTTATACAAATAAAATACTGTGATCAGTGAGTGTTACAGTGAAGGAGCTTACCAAATGTTTGCTGTTATTATATCTTTTTATCCACCCACAGTCCTTAACTGAGCTTCTTGTACACATCTTGTTTCAATTTTTGATTTAGCAAATGTGTCCTGCCTCTAAGTAACTTTAGGTGAATTAAATGTGATTAACTGAATACACACACACATGCACACATGTGCACACACACACATATAGGTTGTAAAAAAATTGCAGTTTTTGCCATTACTTTTCATCTTTGTATATACATAATATATATACACAGAGAGAGAAAAAGAGAGTGTGCAAGGGTGCCCTGGAAGTTTCAAACAATACTCTGAAACTTAAGTAGTTCTTAAAGACGGAGCAGGATCTCACGCCAGTTAGAATGGCAATCATTAAAAAATCAGGAGACAACAGATGCTGGAGATAATGTGGAGAAATAGAAACGCTTTTACACTGTTGATGGGAGTGTGAATTAATTCAACCATTGTGGAAAACAGTGTGAATTCCTCAAGGATCTAGAAATAGAAATACCATTTGACCCGGCAATCCCATTACTGGATATATACCCAAAGGATTATAAATCATTCTATTATAAAGACACATTCATACGTATGTTCACTGTGGCACATTCACAATAGCAAAGACTTGGAACCAACCCAAACACCCATCAATGATAGACTGGATAAAGAAAATGTGGCACATATATACCATGGAATACTATGCAGCCATAAAAAAGGATGAGTTCATGTCCTTTTCAGGGACATGGATGAAGCTGGAAACCATCATTCCCATGTGTTCTCACTCATAAGTGGGTATTGAACAATGAGAACACATGGACACAGGAAGGGGAACATCATACACCAGGGCCTGGGGGGTGGGTACTAGGGGAGGAATAGCAGGGGGTGAGGGGATTGGGGAGGGATAGCATTAGGAGAAATACCTAATGTAGATGACAGGGCGATTGATGCAGCAAACCACCACCATGGCACGTGTATACCTATGTAACAAACCTGCACGATCTGCACATGTACCCCAGAACTTAGAGTATAATAAATAAATAAAGACTGAGCAGGGTCTTCTGGAAGATTATAGGGAGGCAGCAGGGATGAGGAGACGGAGGAGAATAGAGGTTGGGACACTCTGATTATTCTCTCACTTCTCTCATTGGCTTCCTACTCCATGTCTGAATGCCAGGCTGTGCAGCTGCTTCTTGGACAGGAGACACAACCCAGATATCAAAATTTTCTGTTTGACTTCTTCCTTATTTGACTTGTACACAAAAGCTCTTGAGATTTGTATTCTGTGGCAGACTCAACATTTCTATTTGGATATGCTATGTCAAAGGCATCTAAACTCCTTGTATTCGTTATTAAAATCTCCCTGCCAAATGCACTCTTGTCTCATTTTCTTCATTTTAGTGGCACCAGCCTTCATCTAGATCACATGGCAGGTATGAAGAATCATCTTCATGCCTTCCCTTTCTCTTACTCCTCATGTCTCCAATTCATTACCTGTTTGGGTCAAATTCACTTCCAAATACCTCTTGAGTCTGTTTTCCTTCATATCCACTGCTAACATGTTTGCTTCATAAGGCCGTCATCCCTCTTGGGTAACTTTCTGACCTTTCACTCTGCCTATGTGCCTCCAGTCAGAGCTTGCTCTACAGTGCTCTCCACCTGGAGTGGAATGACCGTATGGATATATGGTCTTCATGATCCTGTCATATATCCCTTTATGTCTTCAAAGCCTTCTCCTTGTTCTCAGGGTGAAGAATAAAGCCCTTAATGTAGTCATCAAGGCACTGTGTTGTCTTGTCACTGACTGACTCTGTAGCTTCATCTTGTCATCCTGTCTCCCTTAACTCCTGGTATTTATTTTAGTTTATGAACTTACCCTCTTCTAAGTATCAGATAAAACATCCCTTCCTGTAGGAACCCTCCCTGACTTATCTGGCTATACCCCATTAATTTTAATCATTGGTATTTACTTTATGACTAGACATTTGATGCCTTTAGTTATACCTGCAATATTTGATCCCAGATTAAAAAAAAAAAAGGAGAAGATAGGGAAAGTGTAGTATAGTTTCCCTGGTTATATGTGTTTCTCTGCTATGTCCACATTGAAACCAGAGGATAATGTGAAAAAGTTGCTTGTTTTCAATGAAAAGGTTGCTTGTTTTCAATGGGTTGCCCACACTTTAACTGAGCATCTCTGAATCTCATCCAAAGGTTTTCCTTTCTTTGCTATCATTCCATCACAACACCGTCTTTTACACACCCCTTCTCTGCTCTGCACTCTTGTCCCCAGGGAGATAAGATAGCAGCAGCTCCTCGATTTTGTTGTAGGAGGATGTATGACGTCTGTTAGATTTTTTTTCAGAGAAAATTGTTTGCAAAAGAGAAATTTTTTCCCTATCATTGGCCACTGTATGCCATAACTTTGTCTTTATATTCTGTTTTTGTATTATCAAGTATACCCTCTCACAAATACAAACTGACTTGGTAGAGGTAGAAGTAGAGACGGAAATGTGAAAGGTAAGAAAAGGTCAGGGGAGAAAGAAAAATAATCGCATCCTGTTATACACTTACTTATTAAAACAGATTTTAATCTGTTTATTTGAAAATAGTCTCCCTTCACCGCTAGACTAGAGGGCAGGGACCTTCTCTACTTTCCTCACCATTGTATGTCTCATAGATAGCACAGTGCTGGACAATAAGATGCTTCCATTGAGCGACTTAATAACTATGGAATGATGTTTCCATATGACTGAAGTATTGACTGTGACCCACACTGAACTTCCAGTGCTGCTTGCTCTTCTTTTAAAACATCTTTCTTCAGAACCAGTATTCAAAACTTGGAAAAGAATGCACATAGTATATTTTATAAATTTTAATTTAGGATTTGTGGCCGAGCACGGTGGCTCATGCCTATAATCCTAGCACTTTGGGAGGCCGAGGTGGGTGTATCAGCTGAGATCAGGAGTTCAAGACCAGCCTGGCCATCATGGTTAAACCCCATCTTAAAAAAAAAAAAAAAAAAAAAAAAAAGGATTTGTAGCTGTCAGAACACACTGAGACAGTACTATTGGTTTGTTTTTATTGATTTAGGTTTTAACACATTTATAATCAGTGGTAAATGAAATATTTTCTTTTCCTCCAATTGTATGTGTTTCTCTGATATGTTGGCCCATATATGGACAAATGTGGTCATTTTAAATAAAATTTTTAGACTCTTGTATATGAGGACACATTGCGTTATAGTTTTGAGAAATAACATACTAGAAAACGAAATGTACAGCTTTGTCTACTTGGCACCTAGCGTCTGGTGACTGACAGTTTAATAGGAAATTCTGGCAGAGCTTACCCTAGATCATGGGACATGTGCCACCTGCTTCGATCTAACATCTAATACATTCAAAATGTAGATATTTACCTGAATGCACATCAGTGGGCAGAGCTCTAAAAGTTTTATTTTGTTTTGTTTTTTTTCCTATTTTAACTTGGTACTGTCTGCTGTTGCACAATGGCAAAAATGAGAACAGGAACAGCCACAAGTTTTTCATGTTTTTCTTTGATTCACAGGACAGGACAAAGATGTAATGGGCTGTAGGTTTGCAATTGTCGTTTTTTTCTTTTTTTTTTTTTGCTATAGAATCTTTTTTATTCTATATTTGACTTAAGATCTTGCTAAAATAAAAGCAAAATTTAGGAACAATAAAGAAAAATCATAAAAATCAAATAATATAAATTATCTTGGTTGTGCAAGGCTGATACTCAGATTTAATTTCAATTTATTGTTCTTTATTGTATACTTGATAACAAGAGTATCTGATTCTTAATTTTAACACAAAAATACTTTTTTTGCCATGAATAATTGTTACTTTTTAATATAAAAGGTAAAACTGATGCCGTCATTTTAATCTCAGTGCTTTCAGTGGAATTGTCTTTTGTCTTTTAATTAAATAACATCTTTTTATACTGAGCAACAGTAAAATTAGATGTTCTTTCCCTTTGAATGAGTATTACTGGCAGTTTAAAATTTTTTGTTATCAATTTTTCTTTTAGCTTTTTTATCCATTTAATAAATATTTAGGTATGTAGGGACTATCTTAATAAAGCATTGATTGTTATGTGCTTACCTGAACTGGTAACCCGTACCAAGAGACTCATTCAACTGGTCTTGTGATCCCACCCAGGAACTGACTCAGTACAAGGAGACACCTTTGACCTCCTATGGTTTCATACCTGACCAAACCAATCAACATTCACAACAAATTATCCTTGAAAAACCCTAGCCTCTGAATTTTCAGGAAGGCTGATTTGAGTAATAAATTTCCAACCTTCTACTTGGCAAGACTTTTAGTTATTAAACTCTTTCTCTACTGCAATTCCACTGTCTCGGTGAAGCAGCTCTACCTGTGCAACAAGCAAGAAGACCCTGTCCTGTAGGGTGATTACAAGTCCGCTGGGCAGCTTTGGTGCTCATCCTCCTCAGCGTATCTGTAGCACCTGGAAAATAGCAGCCATGTCCAGGGACAGGCAGGTCATTGCACTATATGGAATCATGACAAGTCTACTCTCTCTTCACATTCTCAGAGAGCCACACACTTAGAAACGAACATAACTCAAGAGGTAGGATCAGGAGAGGAAGAGTATAAACTGTCCCAAGTGGTAGTAAATACAACTTCAGAGCAACTTGTTAAAATTTTAAATTACATTGAAAATATGTCTTTATGGTTTCAAGAAAAATTATAAAATGACTATCTGGTTCTGACTTTCCAGATTAAGAGACAGGGCGTTATTTGTATTATAACGCTTCTTGTGTTATCTCTCTCACTTAAACTTCCAGCGTTAACCACAACTGTGAATTAGTATCATTTTCCTGCTCATTTTTTTTTAACAGATTTTAAGACCTATGTAGGTATTTTCTGAGGAATATACTGCTTTGTTTTGCTTTAGCTTTAGTTGTTTTAAAATCTTTTACTATATGTATTTTTCTGAGATACGCTTTTTTTGTTCAACATTATTTAAAATTTATGGGTGAATATCTTTTTAAGGTTAACCCAGGTTGATGCGTATACTAGCAACCCATTCTTTTTTCTATTGAATAAATATTCATTTTACTTATTATTCTACTGATGGCAGACATAGTAATTATTTCAAGTTTTTTGTTCTTATAGACACTGCTCCTATGGCCATTCTTGTATGTGTCACTGATATACACATCACAAGATGTTTTCCCTAAGGTATATACTTATGTTGTACAATATATTTTTTAAGGAATATAGATATTAGCAGAATTTCTGACTCTATAGCATGCACATGTTCAAATTCAGTGAGTAATCTCAAAATGTTTTCTAGAATGGTCATAGTACTTTGTATTACTTATCAGTAGTGTATGAGTATTATCATTTCTCTATATTTTTTGTGAAGTTAGATTGTTGATTTCTTAATTTTTGCCAGTTTGGTAGGTTTAGAGTGAATCTCACTGTGGTGTTTTTGCTATGAATGATTGTTCTTTCTTTTTTTTTTTTTTTTTTTTTTGAGACAGAGACTCACTCTGTCACCAGGCACCAGGCTGGAGTGCAGTGGCACAACCTCGGCTCACTGCAACCTCCGCCTCCCGGGTTCAAGCAATTCTCCTGCCTCAGCCTCCTGAGTAGCTAGGACTACAGGCGCGTGCCACCACACCCAGCTAATTTTTTCGTATTTTTAGTAGAGACAGGGTTTCACCATGTTGGCCAGGATGGTCTCAATCTCTTGACCTCATGATCCGCCCACCTCGGCCTCCCAAAGTGCTGGGATTACAGATTATTCTTTTTTAAATAAAGTTAAATTTTTAAAATATATTTAAGAGCTACATGCATTTCCCTTTCTGTAAGATGCTTTTCTCTCTTTTTCTCTATCGAGTTGTTATATTTTCCTTACATATTCACAGGTGTTCTACATGCATTCAGTTATAACTGTTTCAAAGATCTTCTTTCTGCATTTTTACTCCTTTATTTGCTTTTTGATGAACAGAGTTCTTAATTTTATTCTGCTAGTATTTATCAATATTTTCCTTAGGCCAGGTGTGGTGGTTCATGCCCGTAGTCCTAGCATTTTGGGAGGCCAAGGTGGGTGGATCACTTGAGTCCAGGAGTTCATGAGCAGCCTGGTAACATAGTGAGACCCTGTCTCTACTATATATACTGTATACAAGAAAAAAAATATAGCTGGACCTGGTGGCGTGCGCCTGTAGTCCCAGCTACACAGGAGGCTGAGGTTGAAGGACTGCTTAAGCTCGGGGCAGAGGCTGCAGAGAGCCAAGATTGTGCCACTGCACTCTAGCCAGGGTGACAGAATGAGACCTGAGACCGTCTCAAAAAAACACATAAACATATATGTGTATGTGTGTGTATACGTATGTATATGTGTGTACATATATATATATATAATTTTTTTTTCCTAATGGTTTGTACCTTTACTTTTGTGTTTTAAGAAATGTTTCTCTATCTGTAGGTCATAATACATTCTCTAAAAATGTTTAGTTTCTAATTCACCTTAAATTACATTTTGCATACAGTGCAATACAGGGGCACAATTTTACTTTTTTCCATATGAATTACAAATGTTAACACTTCAGTAATTTAATAGTTAATTTTATGTTCATAAATCTGGAATACCTGCTCTGATAGAAATCTAGTTCCCAAATATGTAAAGTTTGTTTTGGAACTTTCTAGTTTGTTCTATTGGTCTTTTGTCTTTACCTATAAAAATACTACATTAATTTGGCTTTTTGAATTTCTATTGCTGTTTTGATTGGAACTGCATGGAATCCATATGTTATGTTGGGAAAAATTCATATTATTATTTCAGTAATGCTTTCTATAGATGGACATCTATCTTTATATAGAAACTTATTTTGATATTTTTAAATGATTTTTAGATTTATGTTTTTTCCATGAAACATTGGCATATTTTTTAAAACTTACGCCTATGTTTTAAATATATCTATGTGTGTATGTGTGAGTGCATATATATATAGATATGGATATACATGTATATGTGTGTATATATATTCTCACATACACACATATCAATAATAATTGCCTATTGTCTATGTTTTAAATACATGTATGTGTGGGTGGATGTGTGGGTGTATATATATAGATGCATATATATGCATATGTGTGCATACATCTGTGTATACAGATATATATGTATGTATATATACATGTGTATATATATTCTCATACACACATGTATCAGCAATATAATTGACTACTGCTGGTAGTATGCAGAAATACAATAAATTATTAATTATGAACGTAGCAACTTCACAAAATTCATTTATAAATTTTCATACATTATCTCTGAATTATTTTGGATTTCCTATTTAGATTACCATATTACTTTCAAACAACAACTGCTTCATTTTTACTTTTCAATATCTTTTTTGTTTTTCTTTTCTCTTTATTGCATTGCTTGGACATTTAATATAATATTGATTAGAAGAAGTACAGTGGGCATCACCTCCATTGTTTTCTGTAGCTTTGTTTCCTTGTATTTGTAAATGCTCTTTGCGAAAATTCTCTTCCATCTTATTTTCAATAATTTTATTATAAGTAGTTGTTAAATTTTATGAAAAGTTTATTTTTGTTACATCATTTGGAACTATTCCATATTTATTCTCCTTTAATCTATTAATATAGTGAACCAGTTTCTTCAGTTTTCACATATTAAATTATCCCTGGATTTGTGCAGTTAACCCAAGTTGGTAATGATGCATTATCTTCAATATTTCCGTATTCCCCATAAAATTTTTTCAGTGTTGCTTGTGAGTGTGATAAGTCTGTAATTTCTTTTGCTTTCCCCTTGTTTTGTTTTGCTATAAACCTATTTTAGCCTCATCAGTTATCTTTTTTTATCTCCTCTTAAGAATATAGGTAAAATTGGGCCAGGCGCAGTAGCTCATGCCTGTAACTCCAGCACTTTGGGAGGCGGAGGCAGGCAGATCACCTGAGGTCAGGAGTTCAAGACCAGCTTGACCAACATGGTGAAATCCCGTCTCTACCAAAAATACAAAAATTAGCCAGATGTGGTGGCACACGCCTGTAATCCCAACTAGTCAGGAGGCTGTGGCAGTAGAATTGCTTGAACACAGGAGGTGAAGATTACAGTGAGCCAAGGTTGCACTGCTGAACTCCAGCTTGGGCAACAGAGGGAGACTCTGCCTCAAAAAAAAAAAAAAAAAAAAAAAAAGTTGGAGTTATATGTTTTTCGGGATTTATTTTAAATAATAACATAATTCTGAAAAGACAATTTTCTATTTCTTCTGAAGTAAATTTGTTTATGTTTTATTTTTCTGGTAATTTATTAGCTTCATTTAATTTTAAAGATTACTTGGAATGTTAAGTTATTCATAATATCCTTTAATTGTTTTTTCCAGCTCTGTGAAGAGGGTCATAGGTAGCTTAACGGGGATAGCACTGAATCTATAAATTACTTTGGGCAGTATGGCCATTTTCACGATATTGATTCTTCCTAACCATGAGCATGGAATGTTTTCCCATCTGTTTGTATCCTGTCTTATTTCCTTGAGCAGTGGTTCGTAGCTCTCCTGGGAGAGGTCCTTTACATCCTTTGTTAGATGTATTACTAGGTAATTTATTCTCTTTGTAGCAATTGTGAATGGGAGTTCGCTCTTGATTTGGTTCTCTTTTAGTCTGTTATTGGTGTATAGGAATGCTTGTGATTTCTGCACATTGATTTTGTATCCTGAGACTTCACTGCAGTTGCTTATCAGTTTCAGGAGATTTTGGGCTCAGAAGATGGAGTCTTCTAAATATACAATCATATCATCTGCAAATAGAGACAATTTGACTTCCTCTTTTCCTAATTGAATACCCTTTATTTCTTTTTCTTGCCTGATTGCTCTGGCCAGAACTTCCAATACTATATTGAATAGGAGTGGTGAGAGAGGGCATCCTTGTCTAGTGCCAGATTTCAA
>CAUYLG010040220.1:0-27340 GCA_963573385.1 Cacajao melanocephalus | reverse complement strand
CATCAGCGACACTCCAGCATCAGCGACACTCCAGCATCAGCGACAGGGTGAGATTCCATCTCAAAAAGAAAAAAAAAAAGGAAAAAATAGAACTACCTTATGATTCAGCAGTCCCACTTCTGGGTATTTATTCACAGAAATTGAAATCAGTCTTGAAGAGATAGAACTCCCATGTTCCTTATGGTGCTATTCGCAATAACCAAGATGCAGAAACAAACTAAATGTCTATTGATGGACGAATTGATTTTTTAAAGTGGTATATACATACACTAGAATATTATTCAGCCTTAAAGAAGGAAATTCTGCAATAGGCAACAACATGGATGAAACTTGAGGAACGTTATGATAAACGAAATAAACCAGCCACAGAGGGGCAAATAATGCATTATTCCACTTTTATGCAATATTTCAAATACTCAAAATCACAGAATCAAAGAACAGAATGGTGGCTTCCAGGGCCTGGGGCACTGGTGGAAAGGGACAGCATAAAATGTCATTTGTGGAAATGAATAAATTCTAGAGATCTGTTGTATAACACTGTGCCTATAGCTAACAACACTGTATTGTATATTTAGAAATTGTTACAAGGACGGATCTCAGGTTAAGTGTTCTTATCACAATAAAACTATATAAACAAAATACTGAAGTTATGAGGATGGTAGACTTTCTTTTATTTATTCTAGTTTATTTAACCCACCACTGATGGTTACCTCAGTTAATTCCATGTCTTTGCTGTTGTGACTACTGTAGAGATGAACATACAAATGCATGTGACTTTTTGGTAGAATTGTTTATTTTCTGTTGAACATATACACAGTAATAGGATTGCTGGGTCACACGGTAGCTCTGTTTTAGGTTCTCTGAGAAATCTCCAAACGGCTTTCTACAGTGGCTGATCTCATTTACATTCCCACTAACGGTGTATAAGCTTTCACTTTTCTCCACAGCCTCACCAGCATCTGTTTTGTTTTTTGTTTTTTTTTTTGATATTCTAATAAAAGACATTATGACTGTTGTGAGACGATATCTTATTGTGGTTTTGATTTGCACTTCTCTGATGATTACTGATGATGAACATTTTTTCATATTTTTGTTACCTACTCATGTGTCTTCTTTTAAGAAGCGTCTGTTCTTTGATTATTTCATGCACTTTTAAGAAGTGTATGCCTATATATTAATGGAGTAGTTTGTTTTTTGCTTGTTGATTTGTGTAAGGTTTTTATAGGTTCTAGGTAAGTGGGAGCTAAGCATTCAGTGGACATGAACGCAAAGACTAGAATAATGGGGACTAATGGGTGGGGAGGGAGGGAGTACTGGTTGAAAAACTGCCTATTGGTTACTATGCTCACTATGTGGGTGACAATATCGATATTCCAAACCTCCACATCAGGCAATATACCCATGTAACAAACCTGCAGATGTACTCCCACATCTAAAGTAGAAGTGGAAATTAAAAATGAATAATGAAAATAGATTCTAATTAATCTTTTAACATGTATTGTGTTTTCATGAAATGTGGTTTTAAGAAGTGAATTATAGGGCCCATGATTATTTGTGTTTTCTATGGATTATGAAAATTGGTTGTAGACACAGTTTCAACTTTTAGAGTTAGATAACTACTATAATGCAGTTTATTAAGATTTTAGAGGCAGCTCAGGTAATAATAGTATGAAATAGATAGTCATGGGAGAATATTATAAATAAAAAGATAGCAAACATATAATATGTAGACTGCAAAATATGTACCTTATGAAATCATAAATAAATATGATATATTATAAAGAAATCACCATGTACTTAAGTGACCTATTCTATAGTTTGATACCAATATATTGTCTTTAAAAAAATGAATGTCATTATCAAAAGTTCTAAATTAATTACAAGAATTAGGAATAAAGAAGAATGATATTTGATGTGACACATATCATGAAGGGAATTTTAACAAGTTCTGTTTGTTCCATGGTGAGGATCTACATTTTGTTTTCTGTTTATTTCTTTATTTCATCTTTGTACCCTAGCTGCATGCCTTTGGTTCTTAGCATGCTCCCTTGCAGAGTGAGTACTTACGTATATTAACTGAAGCAGCATAAAAGCTGTCAAGGCTGTTGTTACAGTCAGACTCTACATTACAGCTGTGTCTCACCATCAAAGTTGGCTGGCAACATGATTTAGGTTTATGTTTCCACGGTTAGCAGGCCTTGTTTTATGCAAAAATATCTATTGGCTGAGCATCAGGGTTCATAAACATAGCTGCCCTCTAGTTGGATGCTTGCTTTTCTTTTCTTTTTTTCTCTTCATCGGAAAAGCTTAAAGCTATTTTTGCCTTCAGAGAATAGGGATACATTAGCCTTACAGAGTAGGCCAATTCTTGGGTTCATAAGTTAAATTCTATGCCAATGTGCTGATACACCTTATTTTTAGTTTTGAAGTGCTTCACTTTGAAAAGAAAATTCACTTCTACTACCAGTTCTTTTTGTTTGTTGTTTTACTTTTAGTTCTGGGATACATGTGCAGAACGTGCAGGTTTGTTACATAGATATATGTGTGCCACGGTAGTTTGCTGTCCCTATTGACCTGTCATCTAGGTCTCTCCCCTTACCCACTAGCCCCAACAGGCCCCAGTGTGTGTTGTTCCCCTCTCTGTGCCTATGTGTTTTCACTGTTTAAGTCTCACTTATAAGTAAGTGGGAACACGTGGTGTTTGGTTTTCTGTTCCTGTGTTAGTTTGCTGAGGATGATGGCTTCCAGCTTCATCTGTGTCCCTGGAAAGGACATAATCTCATTCCTTTTTGTGGTTGCATAGTATTTCATGATGTATATATACCACATGTTCTTTATCCAGTCTATCACTGACAGGCATTTGGGTTGATTCCATGTCTTTGCTATTGTAAATAGTGCTACAGTAAACACACACATGCATGTGTCTATAGTAGAATGATTTCTCTTCCTTTGGGTACATAACCAGTAATGGGATTGCTGAGTCAAGTGGTATTTCTGTTTCTAGATTCTTGAGGAATCAACACTGTCTTCCACAATGGTTGAACTAATTTATATTCCCATCAAGAGTGTTAAGAGCATTCTCATTTCTCCACAGCCTCACCAGCAACTATTGTTTCATGACTTTTTAATAGTTGCCATTCTGACCGACATGCTACTCCCAATTCTTAAACTAAAAATGGTAATAAATAAGTATATGGCAGAGGAAAAATTGAAACAAAGATAAATCTTTTAAAATCCAAATAATTTCAAAGGACAGTTTCTATAAGACAAATAGAAATTAAAGGTCAAAATATTTATATCCAATAGAGTTACGTTTTCTAAGTTAAAGTTTATTATTTTTCACATGTATATAAATTTTTTTACTATTTTTTTACTTCTGGAAAATTCAATAAATTTTACTTAATTTGGCAATGACTTCGTGATTACATACTACATGGAGATTACTAGACTGACACATTAGGAACCAAAAGTGAGAATTATTTGCCCAACCCTTAAGGAGCTTAGATTATATATAGTGATTTAAAATAAATCTAACCCGGTATTTTCTTTAGTTGTATAAAAATCATTTCCATTGTGTTTCAAATATGTCTCCTTAAGACATAGATCAAAACACAAATTTTTATATTAATTTTCTTCTAATCATACATGTGACCAAAAAAAAAATCTGATGATGATTCCAAACTAATTGTTTCCTAATACTTTTTTCCTCCACTCTCACTTATTATTTCTCTTAGAGTTTTCCAAGGAATGTATGTTTATATGGCAAATTTTCTTCTACTGATTTATTGAACAATTTGTTACTTTCCTTTGTAGTCATTGAATTTTTCACACTGCTACCAACTTAATATACTCTACATATTTCATTGATTTACTTATTAATATCTATCAGGTCATTAATTAAACCATGAAGAAGTTGGCAAGTAATTTACTGCTTTGCTTGTAAGAGCCCATATTTTTTGGCTCTTGGGGCATAATGGAAGACCCATCTGTTTCTCACATATATGCCAGATGAACCAGCAGACTCAGTATCCTAGATTTTAGTCCTGGAGTGTTGTAAGTAAGCATGTGTATTGGTTTTGTTTGTTTGTTTTGCCAGAAACAGTAGAGTGAACAGCTCACAAGCTACACAATATCTTAATTATATGTTTTTAAGTATATTGCCAGTTATTACCAGCTCTGTTTTTACTGTGAAAGTCTGTCATTACCATTGAAAATTCATATTTTATCATGTTTTCTGAGATTAAAAATATTTATCATACAAATTTTGGTAATGGTAACTTAAGAGAACACAAATGTAAAACAACTTGATATCACTTTTGCATACATACATACAAAAGCTTACAAAAACATAAATATATATGAACTGTAGTATAAACAGATATTTTTAAGTTTTAAAATTAAAATATGTCTTTACTATTGTGAATACTGCTGCAGTGAACATACTTGTGTATATGTGTTTATGGTAGAACAATTTATATTCCTTTGGGTTTATACTCATTACTGGAATTGCTGGGTCAAATGGTAGTTCTGTTTTTAGCTCTTTAAGGAATTGCCACACTGCTTTCCATAATGGTTGAACTAACTTACAGGCACAGGAATAGTGTATAAGCATTCCTTTTTATCCACAACCAGTATCTGCTATTTTTTGGCTTTTTGATGTATAGCCATTTTGACCAGTGTCAGATGATATCTCATTGCGGTTTCTATTTGCAGTTCTCTAATGACAGTTATGTTGATCTTCTTTTCATATGCTTGTTGGCTGAATGTATGTCTTCTTTCAAAAAGTGTCTGTTCATGTACTTTGCCCACTTTTTAATGGCCTTGTTTGTTTTTTGCTTGTTAACTTATTTAAGCCACTTACAGATTCTGGATATGAAGCCTCTGTCAGATGCAGAGTTTGCAAATATTTTCTCCCACTCTGTAGGTTGTCTGTTTACTCTGTTGATAGTTTCTTTTGCTGTGCAGAAGCTCTTAAATTTAATTAGGTCCCATTTGTCAATTTCTACTTATGTTACAATTGCTTTTGTTAACTTTATCCTGAAATCTTTGTCAGGTCCTATGTCAAGAACAAAATTTCCTAGTTTATCTTCCAGAGTTTTCATAGTTTTGGGCTTAACATTTAGATCTTCCAATAATCTTGAGTTGATTTTTGTATATGGTGTAAGAAAGAGGTCCAGTTTCAATATTCTGCATATTGCTAGCTAGTTATCCCAGCATCATCTATTGAATAAGATGTTCTTTCTCCACTGCTTATTTTTCAGCTTTGTTGAAGAACAGATGGTCATAGGTGTGGAGCCTTATTTTTAAACTCTCTTTTCTGTTCCATTGTGCATGTTTGTGTACCAGTGCCATGGTGTTTTGTTCACTGTAGCTCTTTAGCATAGTTTGAGATCTGGTAATGTGATGCCTCCAGCTTTGTTCTTTTTGGATATTCAAGCTCTTTTTTGGTTTCTTATGAATTTTAAATAGTATTTTTTTCTACTTCTGTGAAGAATGTCATTGGTAGTATAATAAGAATAGCATTGAATCTGTAAATTGTTTTGGGCAGTATGGCCATTTAACAATATTAATTCTTCTAATGTTTTCTATTTCCTTGTATACTCATCAATTTTTTTGAGCAATTATTTTTTTAATTTTCATTGCAGAGATTTTCCCTTCCCTGGTTAGCTGTGTTCCTAGGTATTTTATTCTTTTTGTGGCAAATGTGAATGAGATTGTGTTCCTGACTTGGTTGTCAGTTTGGCTGTTGTTTGTATATAGGAATGCTAGTGATATTTGTACATTGATTTTGCACCTGAAACTTTTCTGATGTTGTTTATCAGCACTAGGAGCTCTGGGGCTGTGACTTTAGGGTTTTCTAGGTGGATCATGTCATTTGCAAACAGCCATACTTTCGCTTCTTTTCTTTCTATTTAGAATGACTCCTGTTCTTTCTCTTGCCTGATTGCTCTGGCGAGGACTTGCAATACTATGTTGAATAGGAATAGTAAGAGATGGCATCCGTGTCTTGGGCTGGTTTTCAAAGGAAATGCTTATAGCTTTTGCATATTAAGTATGATGTTTGATGTGGATTTTTCATGGATGACTCTTTATTTCCAGGAATACTCCTTCAATACCTAGTTTATTGAAAAATTTTAACATAAAAGAATAAAAGGATGTTGAATGTTATTGAAAGTCTTTCCTGCATCTATCAAAATAATCATGTGGTTTTTGTTTTTAGTTCCGCTGATGTGATGAATCACGTTTATTGATTTGCTTGTGTAGAACCAACCTTACTTCCAGGAATAAAGCCTACTGATTGTGCTGGATTAGATTTTTGATGTGTTCATGAAATCTGTTTGCTACTATTTTGTTGAGGATTTCTGAATCTATGTTCACCAAAAATATCGACCTGAGGCTTTATCCTGTGTGTGTGTGTGTGTGTGTGTGTGTGTGTGTATGTTAGGTTTGGGTATTAGGATAATACTGGCTTTATAGAATGAGTTGGAGAATAGTCCCTCCTCCTCAAATTTTTGGAAGTTTTAGTAGGAATGGTACCAGATTTTCTTTTTCAATTTTGTAGAATTTGCCTGTGAATCCATCTGGTCCTGAGCTTTTATGGTAGGTAGGCTATTTATTACTGATTCAATTTCAGAGTTTGTTATTGATTTGTTTAGAAATTTAATTTTCCTGATTAAGTCTAGGGAGTGTATCCAGATATGTATCCATTTATTCTAGATTTTTTAATTTGTGTGCAGAGAAGATTTTATCTGGGGCTAGTAGCATCCCCTTTGCTGTTTCTAATTGTTCAACCTAGAATTTTCTATTCATATCATCTTTTATTAAAAGTAGATATAAAATAAATACATGTATAGGCAAAACATGATTAAGAGTTTCACAGATGTGAGTAGTTTAAGGAAAAAAATCAAAAGATACACTTCAACAAGAAATAAAATGAATCCAGAAGAACAGAGTGGAAAGCAGGAAGAAATGATTAAAAAGTTACTTGGTAAACTATGTTGTTTAATACAAACAAGTTTAGAAAGAGAAGAAGATGGAAAAATAAACAGGAAAGAAGGTAAAATATATTTCTGTGCTGGCTTTGAAATTTATCAGAAAACTTTGAAAGGAAATAAATCTGTTTTATATTTAAGGTTAATCAATAAGGTTAAAAATAGAATGTGTAACTTAATTATGAGTAATAGGAAAAGGGAGGAGCTTATGAATTCAATGAAAGGTAAAAAGAAAATAATGTACCAAAGGCAGCATGGAACATAAACAAAATTGCAAAAGGATAAAGTACACATTAATATTCACAATAAGAAAAAATAAACTTGTCTTTTATAAAAAACTCTGAAGTTGAAATTATAAAAATATAACTCTATTAAAAGTACACCCATTGTAAAACAAAATGAGGTGACTGAAAATAAAAGGGTGAAAAAAGATTCATTAGACAAAGATTCAAGATTCAAAAGAAAAGTGGCATTATCTAAAAAATATAATTTAAGGCAAAATAATTAAATAGAATGTAAGGGGTTTACTTAATTTTAAAAGGAAAATAATACCAATCATACAATTGTATGTACCTGAAAGCATAGCCTAAAGAAAATAAGGTAAACCTGAGGTAATTATTTAAGGGAGAAGAAAATTAACAACCATAGCATACTTTTAATACCCATTTTTGAAAATAAAACTAAAATATAAGAAATATTAATTTTCCCCTTGTCCAATATTACTCTAGATTGGTGATATAAAAAACCCTCTAACTTTAAAACAATTAGATCATAGACATGACACACTTTTTGAGGCAATGCTGATTTCATACGAAGTAGCAGTGGTCTCCAAGGATAACTCCTCCTCAAATAGGTAAGCAAGCAAGAAAACATGAAGTGGTGCTAGGGATGCAGGCATCAGTAATGGCAAAATCAATATTAGTACTATAAAGACTATTTTAATACTGAACAATGGGCCAAAATCAAGATAAAGGAGCTATGGCTGGGACTTCTTAGTAAGAATATTCAACTGGGACAAAAAAAACAAGCAAAAGACCAAAGAGAATCTCCATGTAACTGGACTTACCAGCTACCAGAAGCAGCTGGTGGGTTTCTGCAGGAAAGTTTTCCCAATTTACACCCACAGGACTTCCACAAATTAAAATAAAGTCACTAGCTCACACTCAAAGATAACAAAACACAGGAGTTTTCCAGGCAACATGAGTAACAGTCAGTAAAAATAAAGTATCATATTTGTAATACTAAGGGTTAAACAAAGAGTAGTTTACAGCAGGGGTCCCCAACCCACAGACCAGTACTGGTCCATAGAATTAGGAACCAGGTTGGGATGCACAGCAGGAGATGAGTAGCTGGTGGGATAGTGAAACTTCATCATCAGTACTTATAGCAGCTCCCTATTGCTTGCATTACTGCCTGAGCTCTGTCTCACAACAGCAGAGGCATTAGAGTCTCATAGGAGCATGAGCCCTATTGTGAATTGTGCATGTGAGGGATCTAGGTCTCATGCTCCTTATGAGACTCTTAACACCTGATGATCTCTCACTGTCTTCCATCACCCCAGATGGGACAGTCTAGTTGCAGGAAAACAAGCGTAGAACTCTCACTGATTCTACATTATGGTGAGTTGTATAATTCTTTCATTATATATTACAATGTATTTAATAATAATAATAGAAATATAGCACACAATAAATGTAATAATGTGCTTGACTCATCTCAAAACCACCCCCACTCACCCCTCCCCTTACCTGTGGAAAATATGTCTTCTACCAAACCAGTCCCAGGTGCCAAAAGGGTTCTGGGGATCACTGGTTTAGAGGATTTATGAGGATTTGCATAAAAATATTATTAAATAAAATAATTATAATAAGGAATTAGACAATCTTTCTAAAGTATTATAAAGAAGAAATAGATAATTACAAAGATGAGGAAGAAATAAAGATTAATAGGAATGTAAAGGCAAATTTGAATGAAAAAATGGAACTGATAGAAATTGAAAGAACACAATATTAGAGCGAGAAAATCAACAATATACTAAAATCACAGAATATATATAGTGGAAACTGGAAAATATATTTGAAGAAATTGCCTTGTTATGAAGTAACCTATTTTGGACATATTTGGAAAGTATATCTAACAAGATTTGCTCATGAATTGGAGACAGTTTATAAAAGAAAGAGAGGAGTCAATAATAACTCCAAATTGTTTTGATTTAGCAAATGGCAGGACTAAATTGTATTTAAAATGAAGTAGGCTTGTAAGAGGGCTACCAATATTTCATTTCAAGACATGTTAATTTTAGTATGTCTGTTAGACACTGCTGTTATCAAGTAAGCAATTAGGAATATAAATCTGAAGATCAGAGAGAGATTCAGACTGGAAAGATATCTTTAGGATATGTTTAGTCATCAGCTTATAGGTGATTATTTAAAGCATGAGCTGAAACATGATTGAAAAGGTCATACTGTGCAGCACAGGTAGGTGAAAGAGAAGTGTCAAAGACCAAGTCCTGGGACACTCCAACACTGAAAGGTCATGGATACCAGGAGAAGAAAAGAAATTGGAATGTTTTGAATAGGATGTGATTACATGTATAGAAATGTTTTCTGCCAAGCAGAGTAATCTGGTAGTAAGAAACGCTGAGTTTGAGTTTAAGCTTTATTCTAATGGAGTAGTTGGCTAGTTTAAAGTAGTTACTTAGTCTAAAGGAACTCATCACTGGTTCTTCACATAGCTAGTCAGATCCGGTTATATTTTAGGGTCAATTTAAATGTCCCTTCTACAAAGAGACCTCCCCTGTGGATTTTTAACCATCATCCAGCCAAGTTATTCCCTAATACCACTCTTGTTTATTTCATTTGCTATATGTAATTCCAGTCTAAAATTAGCCTATATGTTTACTTATTTAATTTAATTATATGTCTTCTTCTCTCTCACCATCAGCCCAGTAATGTGTATTTCATGTAGGTAAGCTTTTTGCATCATTCATTATTTTCCCTCAATTTCTAGTGTAGTGTCTGGCATAGAACTGCATCAATATATCATGAAGACATAAATGAATAAATTTCACAAGAACGAGAAACACTGAACTGAAAACTTGCTTGTGTACCAGAAGACATTCCACCAGCTAAGAAAATTAATTCATATTCTTGGGCATTAAATATTTAGCATGCTGCTTAACAATTCTCCTCAATTTTCTGAAAAACCCTTTGTTTTTAGAAGTACCCTTTTCTGATTATTTGGGTCTTTTTTTCTGTCTGCTTATACCCATTGAGTCCAGGCATTTTAAAACATTGGCCAAAAAGTTTTATATTATCTACGCAGGAGAAACAATAGTTCCAGAGAGGTTACTAGAGGAATTATTCCCCAAACAATACTTAAGTATGCCTGTGTGCATGCACGCGCGTGCACACGCACACACACACACACACACACACACACACATAGTTAAACATTGTTCTTTGCATTCTGAAGCATGTCACAGACTGATAGGTTTGGATTACTGGATTACTTTTTTTCCCCAGAAGCCTTTCCACATAGCTTTAGAATTGAAATTTTACTACATGCAGTATTACATCTAAATTCCTAAGGGAAATGCTTTGAATTATCCCTATCTCCTGCTGCCTTTGCCACATATATTTAGAATTGTCATGTATTTGCTTTCATTTGGCAGATAACTATAACAAAGAAATTCTTTCTGTCATCTCTTCTGTTTTTGCTAATCAGACTCTAAATACATGGAGAATGAAAAGTAATAACTTTTGAATAATGAGATGTCATGAATTTACACATGTATGCATTTGGTTTTATGAGAACTTACAGAAACAGGAATTTTATCAAACTCTCATAAGCAGAAAGCACATAGTTATTTTAAAAAAAGACAATTCTCACAGGAAATCAAATAATTCTCATGGTGAAACTATGCAGATTCTTAGTAAGGATAGTAAATGGCATATTTGCAGCTCCCTAAGTGACCACCCAGCACTATATGGTCAGAAACTATTTAAAGACCACCATTGTTACTCTTACAGCTAAATAAAAACTGTGGATATTTGCTCTCCTATCAGTGCCCTGAATTTATGATCTATTCATATTTATTCTCCTGAATAAAGAATATTTTTAATTATCCTGTGAATTGATGGATCTCTGCTTGTATTTGTTAGAGATAAACAATTCAGCAAGATTGAAGAATCTTTGAGAATTTCCTTCTAGATTTTCTTTTGACAGATGTATGGCATATTCATTTTTAAAAATTGTATCTCTGTTGTGATAAAAATATTGATTTTTCTTATTTGTACATTAAATCATTCAAGTTGTTATAATTATAAAGAAGACTTTATAATAGTGTTATAAATATTAATACTTATATTAAATATCTTTTTATTTAAGAATGTATAATTTTCATTGAAAATATTTCACAATTCATGTACATTTAATTTATATTCCTCTATAGTAATGAGGTTTTAGGAACCAGGATTTGTACCGGTAGGAAATGTATAAGTAATTTTGAATTTATACTATAATTAAGTGTTAAACATTGTGTAATGTAGATATTAAAGTTTATGACCTTCCATTTTGTAGCAAAGTAAAAAATATTACAAGTGAAACCTCTCATATTTACCAAGAAATTGATCAATGTATCTTATAAATCACTTATTTTCTGAATATAGGCAATAAAATGATTTGTATTTATTGAGCATTTATATTATAATATGTTTATGCTTGTTATCTATTCTGTTGTATAAATGTAAATATTTTTATCATTTTTTAGTGATACTATGGATTCACAGATTTTTGTGTATCAGTGTTTCATCTTGTCACTTATGATGCTTTAATTATTCAAAATGTTGCCAGTAGGAACACTTGTAAGCTGATTTTGTGTCCTTTTGATAACTTTTTCCATTAGGCTCCCTGGTTTTCTTGCACAGCAGAAGTTCTAGGTTTATGCTGTGTTTTCGCTGATACATTTTTGGAATGTGTCCAAAGTTTATTTTAGCAGACCATATGGAAACCAAACATTGGGTATGTAAGTTATAGGAGTATTCACTACTACTAGATGGTTGCAGACTTTTTCTTAAATTCTTTGATTTTCTAATTGCATCTTTTTTCACTTGACATGAAAAATCTTAGTAACTATTAACAATAATATGACTGGGTGCAGTGATTCATGCCTATAATCACAGCACTTTGGGAGACTGAGGTAAGATGATTGTTTGATCCCAGAAGTCCAAAGTCAGCCTGAGCAACATTGTGAGAACCTATCTTTACAATGATTTTTTTTAATTAGCCAGGTGTAGTGGTGTGTACCTATAGTCCTAGCTACTTGGAAGGCTGAGGCAGGAAAATTGCTTGAGCTCAGGAAGTTGAGGCTTCATTGAGCCATGATCATGCCACTACCCTCCCGCTTGGGTGACAAGGTGAGACTCTGTCTTAAAACAAAAAAACATAAAACATACAAAAAAGAGTACATTTGTTTATTTGGTTTGGCCTGCAATTTGAATATAATTGTTAAAAAATTACAATGCATATACATTTCTATTTACTTTCCAATACTTTCATTAACAATAAAACTACTGAGAGAAATATAATATTTATAAGATTTCTTTGAAATTATATTTTATTTTTAAGGAATAATTCACTAATAATGTATAGTCAGAATTGTGCTTAAAAACTATTTGAATTTTTTTCCTGTGTGGTTATGATAGTAGTTTGATACACAGTTAACTTTAATTGAAATCATTCCCACTCCACTCTTTCACCTTCCCACATTTCCTTAGTGTCCATTCCCACTGTATGTTGCCAATATCCAGTATGAATAATCTTTATTATATGAATAATGTCTTCTCTCCTTCTCCTATGATTCCACTGAGTTTTATTGAGGGAATAATGTAACCATCCTGGCTAAAGTAAATACATATTGGTGTTTGTGACTTGAACTGACTCCTTACTTATGTTTTATAATTACTTTCATTCATCTCTGGTAGATTTCCTGTTCTAACTCTCAAGAGTCCCTCTTAACTCCTAATATTTTCTTTTTTTATGGCTCCAGTAGACATATTTCCACCAATCAAGATACATCTGTTTGATCAATATTTAAATTTTTTTTTGAGAATTTAAAATTGTTTTCTCTAAATCAAATATCTTTTTAATGAATGGTAGAGATTTTAATGGTTTTGTCTTGTTTTTTCAAGATATAGCCATTTGATTAATATTTAAATTTTTAATTTGAGAATTTAAAATTATTTTTCTAAATTAAATATCTCTTTTCTGAATGTTTAGAGATTATAACAGCATCTGCCAGCTTAAAGTGAAAGCAACAGGGCTAGTTGGGATCTCTTGGGTCAACAATGAGTTCTTTCTTAGTGACGGGAAGTACTCAGTACAATAACACGCTTTACACTTCAGAGGTGATGTCCTGACAGTCCTCAAACAACTGGATAACTAAAATCTTCACCAATAGCAGGTTTCTGTATTTTTAGATTTTTATCTCTCACTTTTTGAACATACATATGTCTTTTTAAGGCATTAAGGATACTTTTCAGGACTGTTGTTGCCAGTGGACTGAAAATACATTGGCCCCTCCAGTGCAGTAGGTGCTTAACCTCGAGGGGCCAGAGAATAAGGCAACTGGTCTGGTACAAGCCCCCTACAATTACAGCCTGCAGCCAAGGAGTGCTGAATTGACCCTTGGCCCCTTGAAATCTTCCAGACATGAAGATGAAGACATGAAGCCAGTTGACTGAACCCACATTATACCACAGTCAAATCCACAAGCACACCAAGAAGATAAAAGCAAAACGTCCCATCAAAAAGACAGCTCTTTTAAAGATTAAAGGAACATCAGCCCACTAAGATGAGAAACAACCAGTGCAAAAACTCTGGCAATTCAAAAACCAGGGAGTCTTCCTACCACCAACCGACCACACTAGTTCACCAAAAATTATTCTTAACCAGGCTGACATGACTGGAATGACAGAGATAGAATTCAGAATCTGGATAGGAGCAAAGATCATCAAGATTCAGGAGAAGGTCAAAACCCAATCCAAGAAATCTATGGAATCCAGCAAAATGACACAAAACCTGAAACTCAAGATAGACATTTTAAGAAAGAAACAAATGGAACTGATAGAGCTGAAAAACTCACTACAAGAATTTTATAATACAAATGGAAGTATTATCAGCAGTAAGACCAAGTTTAGGAAGGCACTGCAGAGCAGAAAGATTAGTTTTCTGAACTAATTCAGTCAGAAGAATATAAAGAAAAAAGAACAAACAATTATAAACAAACTATCTTAGAAATATGGGATTATCTAAAGAGTCCTGGACTAGATAAATTCACAGCTAAATTCTACCAGATGTATAAAGAAGAGCTGCTACCCATCCTACTGAAACTATTCCAAAAAACTGAGAAGGAGGGGCTCTTTCCTAACTCATATTATGAGACCAGCATCATTCTGATACCAAATCTGGCAGAGAAAAAACACAAAAAGAAAACTTCAAGCCAAATATCTCTGATGAACATAGACGCAAAAGTCTTCAATCAAATAGTAGCAAACTAAATCCAGCAGGACATCAGAAAGTTAATCCCTCATGATCAGCAGGCTTTATTCATTAGGTACAAGGTTATATTAACATATGCAAATCAATACATGTGATTCATCATATAAACAGAACTAGAAACAAAAACCACATGATCATCTCAATAGATGCAGAAAAGGCTTTTGATAAAATTCAACATCCTTTCATGTTAAATACCCTCAACAAACTATGCATTGAAGGAACAGACCTGAAATTAATAAGAGTCATGTATGATAAATCCCCAGCCAACATCATATTCAATGGATAAATCTTGGAAGCCTTTCCCTTGAGAACCAGAACATGACAAGAACGTGCACTCTTACAACTTCTATTCAACACAGCACTAGAAGTGCTGGCAGAGCAATCAGGCAAGAGAAACAAATATAGGGAACTGAAATAGGAAGAGAGGAAGTCAAACTATCTCTGCTTGCAGATGATAGGATTCTATACACAGAAAACCCATAGTCTTAGTTCCAAAGCTCCTAAATCCAATAAACTACTTCAGCAAAGATTCAGGACACAAAATTAATATAAAAAATCAGTAGGATTTTTATATACCAATAATATCTAAGCTGAGAGCCAAATTAAGAATGCAATCCCTTTCAAAATAACCACAAAAGATACACCTAGGAATACAGCTAACCAAAGAGGTGAAAAATCTCTGTAATAAGGATTACAAAACACTCCTGAAAGAAATCAGAGATGACATAAACAAATGGAAAAATGTTCCATTCTAATTTATAAGAAGTATCAATATCATTAAAATGACCATACTTCCCAAAGCAATTTACAGATTCAATGCCATTCCTATCAAACTACCAATGACATTTTCCCAAAATTAGAAAAAAAAACTATTCTAAAATTTATGTAGAACCAAAAGAGAGCCCAAATAGCCAAGGTGATCCTAAGCACAGAGAACACAGCAAGAGGCTTTACATTACCCAACTGCAAACTATACTACAGGGCTACAGAAAACAAAACAGCATGGTACTGGCACAAAAACACACACATACACCAATGGAGCAGGTTAGATAACCCGGAAGTCTCACACCTACAATTATGTGATCTTTGACAGAGTCAACAAAAACAAGCAATGGGAAAAGGACTCCTTACTCAATAATGGTGCTGGGATATCTGGCTGGACACATGCAGAAGACTAAAACTGGCCCCTACCTTTCACGTTATACAAAAATCAACTCAAGATGGATTAAAGATTTAAATCTAAAACAGAAATGTGTAAACCCTAGAAGAAAACCTAGGAAATACCATTCTGGTATTAGATCCTGCCTAAGATCTCACGACAAAGGTATGAAAAGCAATTGGAACAAAAGCATTGACAAATGAGACCTAATTAAACCAAGTAGATTTTGCACAGCAAAAGAAACTATTAAACAGACAATCTACAGAATTGGAGAAAACCTAATTCAGCATCGCATCGATATTTACAAACTATGCATCCAACAAAGGTCTAATATTCAGAATCTATAAGGAACTTAAGCAAATTAACATACCCAAACCAGACACCATCACTGAAATATGGGCAAATGACATGAACAAATATTTTTCGAAAGAAGACATACAGATGGTCAATAAGCATATGAAAAAATGCTCAATATCACTAATCATTAGAGAAATGCAAATCAAAACTGCAATGAGATACCATCTCACATCTATCAGAATGGCCAATATTAAAAATTCAAAAAATAACTGATGCAGGCTAGGTTGCAGAGAAAAGGGAAGTCATACACTGCTGGTGGGGATACAAAGTAGTTCAGCCACTGTGGAAAACAGTTTGGGGATTTCTCAAAGAACTGAAAACAGAACTACCATTTGACCTAGAAATCTCAATACTGTGTATATACCAAAAGCAATATGAATCATTCTACCGTAAAGATACATGCATGTATATATTCATTATTGTATTGTTGGTAATAGCAAAGACATGAAATCAACCTAGATTCCCATCAACAGTGAATTAGAAAATGTGGTACATATACACCATGGAATACCATGCAATTATTAAAATAATGGGATTTTTTTTTGGCAAACATACATTCTAGTAAAGGTATGACATTCCTCCCAGTAGCTAATTATTGGGCTACCACTGTTTAACTTCATGCTCCACTGTGTTCTGCCAAATTCATCTGACATTTTGTGGACACAAGACTTGTGGGTTTTTTTAAAAAAGGATAAGATGGGACCCTCCAACATAATCTTGGAATTAATCTTCTTTATTTTACTTGGGATGTACAATTCCTTCTGGTTTTTTATCTCAGTAGGTGAGAAGGTGGCTTCATAGTCTTCCTCTTGCATTTCTTGTAATTACAGCCCTTATTCAACTGTCAGGAAACAAAATAAGGGTTCAGCAGCTACTAAGTATATATACCTAAATTATGTGCTCAGAGTCTGATAAAATGACCACAGGGTGCATTCATGGGCATTAAATCTACTATGAGTTGTACTTGTGCCATTATTCCATTTAGTTTTTAGTCTCTGGGTGTTATGTGGATAAGAGAACTATGAAGCTTATTTAGACTCCAATGTTCTGCAATTATTGAAACTCCAACCACTGAGATTCCATTATTCTGCAATCATTGAGACTCCAATATTAGTTTCAGCTCAGATTCTTAATTTAACTGTCCTCAAAAACACTTTGTATTCCTGTTGCATCAGTGTACTAGTATTTGGGTACTGTTACTTATATAAATTAACTTAGTTCACTTTAGGGATATCTTGAGGAAATCCTTACAAAACACACTTGTCATGAGGGTTCAGAGTTCTTTCCTCCATGATATCTAGGTAAAGAGAGGCTACAATCTTCTATAAAGGGTGTGGGACAGCTCTGCATGTTCATAGGGTTGGATAGAACAGAAGATATCCTTCCCAGCTCTCAATGTCTCACTAATCCCATGCTAGGACCCTGAATTTAGCCTAGGAGATTTGCTGAGTCTTGGATTAAGACTACTTTGTAATTCTATTACTGCAATAATTTGGGCTTGATTTTCTGCCTAATCTACCTTTCCACTGTAGATCATGAGTCTCTTTACAGGCTTTCTGGCTTTTACACCATGCCCAGACTTGAGTATTCACTAGGTTGAACTTGCCCCTGTAATTCTTTAATAACCATTCAATTCTGCAATCATTGAGGTAACTGTCGTCTTCATTTTGCCTGAATACTGGAGATATTACATAAATCAGTGTTTCCCTTTTTAACTACATCACATCTCAATTCACCACAGTAATAATGATATATTATAGCATGCCAGTGATATCTTTCCTCATCCAACTTACAATCAGCTATGGGATTCCTTTTGCCATCTTATCAATTTGTGCTTCTATTTTATAAGTCTATCCTAAGGATCAAAATTTTAGGAAACTTCTTGTACCAAGTATCTTAGATGGGGATTCCCCAGAAGCTGATTCTAAGACAAGGGTTGGAGTGTAATAGTTTATGTGGGAAATTCAGAAACCATTGGTAGGAGTTAAGAAAGTGACTCAAATAATGATAAGCCGTTAATATGCATTTCAAGAGGAAGCTACTTGAGTTTAACACCACAGGGAAATTGTGGGAAAGAACAAACAAGATGAGTGGCTTCTAGGCCCTCCTACAAATAGAATTCTGGTTTACTTAATCAGTTTCCCAGTTGTACTAATACGTAATCTGGATGTAAGGTCTATGTTAAAATATGAATTAGTATATTTACTGGTTTATATTCATTTTTTTCTAAAATGAAAACTGGTTTCGCATTGTAATTTCTTCACCATATCGGTAAGCACATTTATTAATACATACTTTTAAATAGATGCATAATGCAAAATGACTTTGCTTAGATGAATTTATGACACAATTCTTGCCAAAATTATGTTCAGAGTATTTTATCCTGCAATGACAAAAGAACATTTAATCAATAATCCTGCAATAATATGTAAATTATTTAATCATTGATTTTTTAGTCATTTTCAGATAACTTATGTTTGCACACTCAACATTTTGTGTGTTTGTAGTCACTTAATATCTGTGTTAAAACAAAGGTCAGAAAACCTGTGTGTGAGTGTGTGTATTTTATTTGAAATATGAGGTTGCTTACTTCATATTATATATATATCTTAAGGTTAATTCTTTTACTATTCATAAAACAGGACAGGCCAACTCAATTGGATTATGTAGGGTAAAAGGGTCACTTGACTAACATTGAACAGATTTGCAGTAATATCACATTTGGTAGCATAGTTTAATAATAGAGCTTTTTAAGCCATTCAGCTATTGTTTTAAATCTCAGTGACATTACTTAAACTCTGAGCTTTCATTTATTAAGCTGCAAAATTGAAAAGCTTTTGTCTACACTTTTAGACTCTTGCAGAATGAAATGAGATTTTACATGTTTTTATACTTAAACTAACCCTTTACTTATCTTCACCTTCTTTCCACATGTGCTCTTTAGACCATTCTTTCCTTCCTTCTCCTTCATTGACTGAGTGAATTCTGAATGAAAGAATAAATGAATGAATAAAATATTTAGCAGGAAAACTTTCAGAGATAATATCAAAAGACAACTCATAGACTGGGAAAATATTTCAATGTACCGGACACTGCAAGGATTACTTTCCTTAGTATTCAAAATGTTCATACAAATTGAAAACATACAAATAGACATTATTATTAGGAAAATGAGCAAATAATGTAAAAAGGCAATTCATAGAGGAGAAAATATATATTATCTCCTCCATGGAATATATAATGGAATATATTCAATATCATCAATAGGAAATTTAAATAACATCTTACCATTCACTAGTTGCTATAGATTACTATCGATTATCCCTCCTAGATTATCTGTATAGGCCCAATGTAATCACAAAGGCTGCAAAGGCAGAGTGAAAAAAGTTTTGTAGACACATTATTTTGTGTGTGAGAGAGAGAAAAAAATCAAGAGAGAGAGAGATTTGGAGATACGCTGCTGGCTCTGAAGATGGAGAGAAGGGCCACCAGCCAAAAAATGCAGTGCCCTTTAGAAGCTGTAAAAGGCAAGGATTCTCTGTTAGAGTCTCTAGAAGAAATGAAGCCCTGCTAACACATTGATGTTATTCCTGTAAAATTCATTTTTAACTTCTGACCTTCAGAATTGCAAGATTATAAGTTTGCATAGGTTTATGTCACTGAGTTTGTAGCAGTTTTTAAGGCAGCAATTTAAATCTAATACAACATCTTTGTATTTCAGGGCTTTGAGACTAAAGTTAAGGGATGATTTCAAGTGCTGTGAGAGTACAGCAAATAAGGAAATATCCAGAGCATTGACAATGGAGTGATTTGGTTTTACCTGATTTATGTGGAGACTGGAGCTACAACCTGTGCTCATCAGTGTGACTGAGAGTCCCCAGGTAGGGATTTCAGCTGCAGGTCTCTCTTGAATCTGAGTCATTTTCACAAGAACAAAACAAATTAAACACAAAGAAAGAAAACATGTGAGGGTAATTACATTTTAAATTTTTTGTGCTAAAAATCAGTGTTAAAACAAATTTACAGTTGTACTCTAAATGAATTTACCCTCTGGTCTTGGTCAAAAAAGGACTTCTCAAGATGACACTCTGTTTTTTCTTATTTTCTTACCATCTGTGTCTTACAGAGCAAATATGACCACTCCACAGGCCAAAACAAGATATTTTTTTCTGACAGTGTTGAAGTTCAATTTTCACTTTAAAACTTAAGTGGTTCTTTCTGCTTCACATCTAGTATAACTGATAATAATTACTGAAATATTATATTAGATATCAGGTGTGCCCTGCTAATTTAGTTGATAGACGGAACTAACAATATGTTGCTTGTCTCTTCCACAGATAGTCTAATTTTACTGTGACAAAATAACAATCAGACAGTTCAAGGCTTATAATAATACATTGTATTATGTCTATTCTGAACTCTAAACTTTGTGAGGAATAGTGTAACACTTGATTGGTCATTTTAAGCCCAATGTCAAACATGAATAGGTGTTCAGGAAAAGAGATTTGAAGCAGGCTTAATTGAATATTACCCATTGACATCTATTTCTTCATGGTCTTATCAAAAGTATATTATACTACAGACGCTGATATTATTTTAAAATTACACTTCTTCTTCCTGGATTGGGAGAATAAATATTATTAGATTCTGAGATCAAGACTCAAAATTTCAATAACAAGTCTGGAACTTTCATTGCAGTCATTAAGATGGAGCCCTTTAGCATGGTCCACCTGCTTTAGAATGTTATGAGAAATGACTGTGCAGTCAAGATTTCAATTGTTAACAATGACAGTAGGACTAACTGTAGCAACAAAAGAATTTGTCACAAGGTTCTTATTGGAAGGAATTTAAGGACCTTTGGATGTTCAAGGAGAATACTGGGAAGCTTACAAAGACTCTCATCTCAACAAGATAACAACCAAAATCCTTCCACAGTAAGATATGCCCATGATTCTGCCACTGCTACCACCAGCATTGAGTACTTGCAGCCACACCTGCATATTTTCACCTCCACAGAACCTCTGCAAAAGAATCAGAATCTTGCTTGTTCTTTGGAATTATTCAAAGATTCCAAGTTCAAAAAGAATTGTCAAAAGCACAAGCAGCAAAAGCAAATATAGACAACTAGAATTGTACCAAACTAAAAGCTTCTGCACAGCAAATGAAACAGTGGCAGAGTGAAGATTCAGCCTACAGAATGGGATAAAATATTTGCAAACCGTATATCTGATAAAGTATTAATATTCAAAATACACGAGGAACTCAATCCAATAATAAGAAAACAAATAATCCGATTAAAAATGAGCAAATAACCCGAGTAGAAAATTTTCCAAAGACATACAATGACCAACAGGTGTATGAAAAATGTTCAACATCGCTATTCATTATGAAAATGCAAATCTTAACCACAGTGGAATATCACTTCACAGCTTTTAGGGTGACTATTATAAAAAGACAAAATAATGTTTTCACATTCAGAGTTAAGCCAAGCTACTCAACAACACAATTTGATGTTTCAAGGATGTTTTCTGGGAAAAGCTGGTTTAATAGAAAAAGATGAGGGCGTATGGATGACTTTTGTGGAAAAAAGAGAAGGATTTTCCATTTTCCTCAGAAAGAAGCTGAGTACAGGGAGGAAGTAAAAATGGAAAGAAGGAGATAAAGATATACACGTGTGTAACTCGCTAGAACCAAGACATAAAATATAGCAAAGGGAAGGTGGAGAGAAGTAAGACACATCAGTATGAAGTAAGCAGGGAAAGCTGCTACTTTAAGCCACTAGGAGTCACAACAGACCCAGAACTATTTCTGATGGAGGCTATTGAAGCAAGGGTGAGAAATTAATTCTTCAAAGGAAGTGCAGGATGATCATAATCCAGAGGACTTTTCTAAACTGGATGTATGTCAATCAGACATTGAGGTTTATATGTATGATGATGTTGGCATTATTTTCTGAACATAATATCGTTAAGAAACAAAGGAGTTAAGAAAAATACTAACTGACTAACCCATTAAAACGTTCATATTCAAGAATACTACAAAAATGTTTACCAAATGTCCTCATGTAACAAATTAAAACTAGTGCGTGTTTACTGCTTCTCTTACTTCATATAGATTAATAATAAAACATATTTAAGATGAATATTAGTCTTCTGGAAAAAAGAAAAAAAATCACCTAAAGTTTTACAATTAACAGTTTTGTTTGCACATCAATCTAGGATTCTCTTGATTGTTATTCATGATAGGAGAAAGGTATTTGAGACTTTTTTCTTAACTTGAGAAGTCCAGTTGATCATATTTTAAAAATTATTTTATGAGTATTACCACATTAACCTTTAAGGCAACTTGATAAATATTTTTAAAATCATTCCTCTTGAAAAATCTCATCGCCTGAATGGGACAAATGCTGGAATTCTGTCCTTTCTTACTCGCCTCAGTTGGGTATTTTTGCACAGTGCACAACCTGTATAACCATATATGGCTACTATCTAAGTACTTTATAGATTATTCCAAGGAAAGCATTATTTCCCCAACTCAATCATATTAATCCTAAACTATTAATTTCAACATAAGTGAAGATTATCATGTACCATTCATATAATTATGGCACATTTGTGCATATCTTAAAAGCTCAACACTCTGGATGTCTTGTTTTATAAAGAAATAATAACAGCTTTTTCAAACACTTTCTTTGTAGCAGGCATTGTGGCTGCACTAAACACACATACATGACACATGTCATTTGGTGCATATATACTACATATATACATATATATTGTAAATTGTATATCATACATAAATTATATATGGTAAGTAATTATAAATTTATAAATGCATTATATATTGTGATTGTTATTCATGCTAGGAGAAGTGTATTTGAGATTTTGTCTTAACTTGGGAAGTCCACGTGTTAAAAATTTTTAAATTATTTTTATAGCTATTACCACACATTTATATAGATAATTTATTTGTCAAAAAAATCCTCTGAGGATGGTAAACTTTCACAGCTTGCCAAAGGAAATTGTGTATATTCTTTACTCCCTCAAGGACATAGTTGTTCTGCAAAAAGACATTTAGAGGTATTCAGAGATTTCTAGTTATCCACATCTCTAATTGTGACCTATATTTTGATTCAATTTCTAAACTGCTATTTGAGGCATGAGTGTATACAGCCATTTCACCCTATTTCTGAAAATCTGTGTATCTGTGTCAAGGAGACTGTCCCAGATTGTGAATGCCTGAAACTGGAGAATATATGTATGTGTGTGTGTGTGTGTGCGTGCGTGCATATATGTGTGTATGTACATATATTTAATGCACATATATAATTATATGCATACATACATATGCTTGTGCACACATACACACATATATATAATTCGTCACTCTAGGTGTTTGGCTGTCTTGCTTATGCAATTCCTCCATTGTGTCTACATACAAATTATATTTATTTCCAAAAACATAGTAGCAAACCGTCTTATTACTTGTTGATCATCGAAGCATATTAGTTTCTGGGATTTAGACAAACATTTATTTCCTCTTGGGTTCTGAACAGATTCAAGGCTAGGCTCCAAGTACAACTTTTGTTCTGCTTGTTTCCTTCTCCATATTCTCCTACTGTTTTCTATCCTTTGCCCCTCCTCTTTTTCATTCCAGATCCTGTGTCCTGATGCTATCTTGGTAGCAATGTGGAAAGTGTGACCCATGAATATTTTTTGGTAGCAACCTCTCAAAATATTTTCTTTCTAATATGTACAGATTTTAGTATATAATTATTCTAAACAACAGCAATAATGAAAAAGGTTTTTCAACCACAGGTGAGAAGAATAAAAACACAGTAGTTGATAGGCACAGAAAGCTCTGTCCTACTTATCGAATATAATTTTAAAAATCCTGAAAATTTGAATTCTCACACATAGCCTGTATAGAGTAATCTTTTTTATATGTAACCATAATTCTTCATGACCACTAGCAACATTGAAATTTCTATTATCTTGAATGGAGTACACTACTTGAAAAGTAATATCCTGATCAGAAAAGTTTCCTTTCAAACTTGAAATACCACTTTTTCACTGCACATTTATTCAGCCTGATAGGCCTTAGAAATAGGGTCTGCTCATTTCACAGAAGAAAAAACAATTGCACCATTATCATCAATGCTGAGCTGTGAACTTTCAAAAAGCAAGTTGGATTTTATTCTACCTAATGCAGTGTCAAAATGCTGCCAGTAACATCCTGATCTCAGGATTTTTATTGTTGGTGATGATGTATAAAGTGGAAAGCACATAGATTGATTTTCAAATAAGTGGTTAAGCTCGCATTACTGCCTGCCTTATCCAAAAAAACTTGGTTACAACTGAGTGAGGATGATAGCAAAGTCACTGATGGGAAAGGAAACTGGAGCATAAGATGTGTCAGCTTTACAGAGTCCCATCTTTGGAAATACTGTACTTTAATTTCTTAAAGGGAGGCTATGTAAGATTTTTGTAGGAAGGTACTGTTACTTTTGAATAAATGCAGTGTTCTAAAATTGCTTCCAGTGGAAGATGTTTGATAGGATTAAACAAGTAAGGGACCAAAAAGCATAAATCTCCATGGCAGTAAAACATAATCAGGCTCCAATCATAACAACTTTTTTTAATAATGAGCCACATAGGATGGAGAAATAGAAAAATTAGAAAATTCATGCTTATCTCAAAATAATTTTATAGAAAATAATTTTCTAAATAGCATATACTTGAATTTATATATAATAAAGTATACAATAAGCAAAATTTTATGTTCTGAACATTTTAAAGCCCCATCATCAGTTCCTCGATTAATAGAACAACCAAACATAAGCAGTATAGGTTAGAAAAATGTAGGTGAATCTAGTCACTGTTTGATTCTTACAGAGTCTCTTATGAATAACAATTTATGTTGGATTAGTGTCTATTGTGTGTGTATGTATATCTATCTATCTATGTGTGTGTATATATATACATATACAGTGTATACATAACATATATATATATACAGCTTATACGATATAAGTACACACATATATCTATATGTAGCTTATATAATCCTTATTATACAGCTTGTACAATTCTGCTTTATTTAATGTTTATTATAATATTAACTCTTTTAGCCTGTTCTACATTAAAAGTATCACTCCACATATTTTAAGGAATGTACTTATATCTCCTCTTACATATTTACTTTTTTCCCTGAAGGAAATTGCTGCACAATGATTACACATCATCAAGCCCAAATCAAGACAGCAAAGGGAACAGTATCCCTCTTTAACTATTTTTTACTAGTTTATCCTGAAATCTCATGTTATACATCTGTCTTGGGTTGGCTTTCTCTCCCACTGGTACCCAGGCTGATGATGCAGCCCCAGTTTAAGACAAACTGGGTGCGTGGCAGGCCAAGAGAAGCATGGTGGAACCATCTGATAACTCTTAATGATTCTTGGATAGCTTGCCTCATTTCCACTCACATGTTATTGGCCAAAGCAAGTTGCATGGGCAAGCATGATGTCTATGAGATCGGCCCAGTGTGAGTCTGGTAGGGAAGCCCTTGAATATTTAGCTGATAATGGAGATCATCCCAACATTCAACAAGTATTCAAACAGTACTACCTTCATCCACGAATCTAACATTTACATTAGGACTTTCTTCTCTTATCTCAATATTAAGACTGTTCTTGCTCAGAGAATCTCTAGGATGACATATTTAATGGGAACTTTAATGTACTGATATTTTTATTCTTTCAGAAATGTTCAACTTTCCTCCTCCTTCCTAATACCTTTTTTTTTTTTTTTTTTTTTTTAGACATGGCTCTTATCACATGTTGCCCAGCCTGGAGTGCAATGGCTCAATGTCAGCTCACCACAATCTCTGCCTCCCGAGTTCAAGCAATTCTCCTGCCTCAGCCTTCCAAGTTGCTGGGACTACAGGTGTGCACTACCACTCCCAGCTAATTTTTGTATTATTAGTAGAGACGGGGTTTCACCATGTTGGCCAGGATGACCTTGATCTCTTGACCTTGTGATCTGCCCTCCTCTGCCTCCAAAAATGCTGGAATTACAGGCGTGAGCCACTGCGCCTGGCCTCCTCTCTTTTTCTTTTGACATCCAAAATTCCACACTCCAGTTTTATCACTCCTAATTATGTTACTCCATTTTTCTTCAGTCTCCCTTGCTAGCTCCTTCTGTTTTGTCTTTGAATGTTAGAATAATTCAGGATTCAGTCAAAGTCTCTTATTTGTTACTTTTATTACTACTTTCTAATTTCTCCCTAGTTGTTCTCCTCTGGGCTCATGGCTTAATATTCAATATACATTCTGAACACTCTCCAGTGGGTATCTTCAACCTTGACCTCTTTTCTGAGTGTTATCCACTTGAACATATCACAAGCATGTGAAATGTAATATCTGTAAATATAAACACATGATTAGTCCTCATCCAAAGTGTACTTCATATTTCATAATCTTATTTGAGGATACCCACATCCCTTCAGATTATTCAAGCCAGGGATCAGGAATTTATTTTTTATTTTTATTTTTTATTAAACTTTAAATTCTGGGATACATGTGCAGAACCTGCGGGTTTGTTATATAGGAATACACATGCCATGGTGGTTTGTTGCACCCATCAACCTATCATCTACATTAGATATTTCTCCTAGTGATATCTCTCCCCTAGCCCCCTGGTCCCTAACAAGTCCCAGTGTGTGATGTTCCCCTCCCTGGGTCCATGTGTTCTCATTGTTCAACTCCCATTTATGAGTGAGAACGTGTAGTGTTTGGTTTTCTGTTCTTGTGTTAGTTTGCTGAGAAAGATGGCTTCCAGCTTTACGAATGTTCCTACAGAGGACGTGAACTCATCCTTTTTTATGGTTGCAGAGTATTCCATGGTGTATATATGCCAGAATTTCTTTATCCAGTCTATCATTTTTAGGCATTTGGATTGGTTCCAAGCCTTTGCTCTTGTGAACAGTGCTGCAATAAACATATGTGTGCATGTCTCTTTATAGTAGAATGTTTTATAATCCTTTGGGTATATACCCAGTAATGGCATTGCTGGGTCAAACGGTATTTTTGGTTCTAGATCCTTGAGGAATTGTCAGACTGTCTTCCACAATGGTTGAACTAATATACACTGCCACTAACAGTGTAAAAGTATTCCTATTTTTCCACATCCTCTCCAGCATCTGTTGTTTCCTACTTTTTAACAATCACCATTCTAACTGACGTGAGATGGTATCTCATTGTGGTGTTTTTTTT
>CAUYLG010040219.1:0-18693 GCA_963573385.1 Cacajao melanocephalus | reverse complement strand
CAAGCTGGAGTGCAGCGGTGCAATCTCGGCTCACTGCAACTTCCCCCTCCCGGGTTCAAGCGATTCTCCTGCCTCAGCCTCCCTAGTAGCTGGGGTTGCAGGCATGCACCACCATGCTCGGCGATTTTTTTTTTTTTTTTTAAAGTAGAGACTGTTTCACCTTGTTGGCCAGGCTGGGCTCCAACTCCTGACCTCAGGTGATCCACCCGCCTCAGCCTCCCAAAGTGCTGAGATTACAGGTGTGAGCCACGGCACCTGGCCAGGGAAAGGCTCTTTAAATGTGTGTTGGAGGCCTGGTCTATGGCCTGATGCCAGTCCAAAATAGTTTTTGTCAGCTCTCAAGTAAGTAAAAATGAGAACAGCTCAGTAGATTTTACATAAAATTAAATATATTCAATTTAAAAGTTATGTTCTCTAAAAATGTGGTCTAATGGTTTAGTGTGGCTCTGGATACAAGACTTCTTGAGTCAAATCTGGCTCAACTACTTACTTGCTTGTAATGTTGGGCAACAAATTTATCCTGTCTACATGAAATTCCTTACCTATAAAAATTGGGTTAATTACACTTATCTCAGAGTAGTTGTGATTACATGTGAAGTACTTAATGTAAAAACTTGGTTAGGTGGGGTGGCTCATGCCTCTAGGCCCAGCTACTTGGGAAACAAGCAGAATGGGTTGAGCCCAGGAGTTCAAGGCTACAGTGAGTTACAGGTAATCCCACTGCACTGCACTCCAGCCTGGGAACAGAGTGAAACCCTGTCTCTAAAAACAAAATAAAAAACCCCACACACTTTTGTAGTGCTTACTATGCTATTTTTTTTGTAATAACCAATCAAAAGAGATGATAGGCTGGGTGTGGTGGCTCACACCTGTGCAATCTCAGCACTTTAAGAGGCTGAAGTGGGAGGATCACTTGAACCTAGTAGTTTGAGATCAGCCTGGACAACATAGAACTCATTTCTACAAAAAAATCAAAAAATGAGGTGGTAGTATCACTTAAGCCTGGGAGGTTAAGGCTGCAATGAGTTATTGATCTTGCCACTGCACTCCAGCCTGGGTGATGGGAGTGAGACCCTATCTCAAAAAAAAAAAGGTAATAAGTAAAATGAATGAATGAATGAATGAAGGTGATAGGAACTGTCATAGGAAAAAAATATGCCTAATCACAAAGAAGGGTGGGCCACTGTTAACAATGGTTGCTTCAGGAGAATAGAGGAGTACTTGTAAAGAGGGGCATATTTCGGCTCCTCTCTAGATATTCTTAAATCTGCCATCCACATAGCATCAGCGTTGTTCACAACAAGTACCCCCGTGTTTGAGCCAGCAGTGTAACTCAGCCCTGAAGTCAGACTTTTCTAAGTTGGATAAACATTTTGCACAAGTCTCTGATTCAATCTCTATCACTCCCATAGGGCCTCCAGAAACTTTATCTCATGTGACTTCCTGGACCTTGACACACTTCATTTTAGCTATACTTTATTCATTCCTCAAATAATCTGAGGGGGGCAAGCCATGACTCCATTTTAATCAGGCCCAGCTAACTCTAAATGGAAGCTTTAGATACATGTTGAGTTCTGAGAAAGGATCTTGTGCATAGTGCAGCAATAATTACTTAGTTTTATGAGTAGTTTCCTTAGTGCAACAAAAAAGTAGGTTTTGAGGTTGTTCCTCTTTTCGTACTTTTTTTTTTTTTTTCAGACAGAGTTTTGCTTTTGTTGCCCAGGCTGGAGTGTGATTGCACGATCTCGGCTCACCACAATCTCCCCCTCCTGGGTTCAAGCGATTCTCCTGCCTCAGCCTCCCAAGTAGCTGGGATTACAGGAATGTGCCACCACACCCGGCTAATTTTGTATTTTTGGTAGAAACAAGGTTTCTCCATGTTGGTCAGGCTGGTCTTGAACTCCCGTTCTCAGGTGATCCACCATCCTCGTCTTCCCAAAGTTCCGGGATTACAGGTTTGAGCCACCGCACCTGGCTGGAATTTTTAAATTATCTGATTGGGGCCGGGCTTGGTGACTCACGCCTGTAAATCTCAGCACTCTGGGAGGCCAAGGATCACCTAATGTCAGGAGTTCAAGACCAGCCTGGCCAACATAGTGAAACCCCGTCTCTACTAAAAATATAAAAATTAGCCGGGCATGGGGGCGATTGCCTGTAATCGTAACTACTAAGGAGGCTGTGGCAGGAGAATCTGAACCCAGGAGGTGGAGGTTGCGGTGAGCCAAAATCACACTACTGTCCTCCAGCCTGGGTGACAGATTGTATCTAAAAAAAAAAAAAAATTATCTGATTAGTTGTTTTCTTTTTTTTGAGACAGCGTCTCACTCTGTTGCCCAGGCTGGAGTGCAGTGGTGCAAGTCTTGGTTCACTGTAACCTCTGCCATTTTTTGAGACAGAGTCTCTTGTCAGCCACACTGAAGTGCAGTGGCATGATCTCATCTCAATGCAACCTCTGCTTCCCAGGTTCAAGTTATCCTCGTGCCTCAGCCTCCTGAGTAGCTGGGATTACAGGCATGCACTATCATGCCCAGCTAATTTTTTTTTTTTTTTTTGAGATGGAATCTCACTCTGTAGCCCAGGCTGGAGTGCTATGGCACGATCTCAGCTCACTGCAACATCCACCTCCCAGGTTCAAGTGATTATCTTGCCTCAACTTCCCGAGTAGCTGGAATTACAGGCACACACTACCCTGCCCAGCTAATTTTTTGTATATGTTTTCATATATTTATTCACTCAGCAAATATTAGGTGTTTACTGTGCTGCTTTTTTAAAAAATTAATTTTTTAGAGACATAGTCTCACTCTGCGGCCCCGCCTGGAGTGCCCTGGCACAATCATAGCTCACTACAGCCTTAAAACTCCTGGGCTCAAGTGATCCACACACCTTAGCCTCCCAAGTAGCTAGGGCTACAGGCACCTGCCACTTCGCCAGGCTAATTTAAAAACTTTTTTTTCCTTTTTTTTTTTTAAGATGGGGTTTCACCATGATGGCCAGGCTGGTCTTGAACTCCTGACCTCAGGTGATCCACCCACCTCGGCCTCCCAAAGTGCTAGGATTACAGGCGTAAGCCACCGGGCCCAGCCGAAACTTTTTTTTTCTTTTAAAGAGATGGGGTCTCACCGGGCACTGTGGCTCAAGCCTGTAATCCCCAGGATTTTGGGAGGTGGAGGCACCGGGATTGCTTGAGCCCAGGAGTCAAGACTAGCCTGGGCGACATAGCGAGACTTCTTCTCTACAAAAAATGCAAACATTAGCCGGGCATGGTGGCGCAGACCTGTGGTCCCAGCTACTCGTGAGGCTGAGGTGGGAGGATCGCTTGAGCCCGGGAGATCGAGACTGCAGTGAGCGGTGATTGCGCGACTGTACTCCAGCCTGGGGGACAGAGCCAGACCTTGTCTCAAAAAAAAACAAAATAACAGAACACCGGCCGGTGTGTGAGGAGCGCGCGATTTTTAAGATGTGGGAGGGAATTGCGCTTCACAGTCACCACCAGGTGTCGCGACAACGGGTGCCGGGGCGTCCCGCTACTGAGGCGCGGCGGCCTGCCTGGGAAACTGGCGGCAGAGCCCTCTCTTCCTAGCCTACTGCCGGAAAACGCTGGGTTTGGGGAACTGGAGCTTTGGAGGAGAGAGCGAAAGACCCCATTTCCTTCTCCCGTCGGAAATACCCCTCTATTGGGAAGCGTGCCCCTGCCTACCAGAAAGGATGAGCAGTGATCGCGCCAGAGCAGACCCTGTACACAAACACACAAACAAAGGTAATAGCGGGGCCGGGCGCTGTGGGTCACGCCTGTAATCCCAGCACTTTGGGAGGCCGAGGCAGGTGGATCATCTGAGGTCAGGAGTTCGAGACCAGCCTGGCAACATAGTGAGACCCGGTCTCTACTAAAAACAGGCGTGGTGGCAGGCGCCTGTAATCCCAGCTACTTGGGAGCCTGAGGCAAGAGAATCACTTGAACCTGGGAGGCAGGGGTTGCAGGGAGGCGAGATTGCATTATTGCACTCCAGCCTGGGCAACAGGAATTAAATTCCGTATCAAAAAAAAAAAAAAGTAATAGCAACACTGCTGGTAATTGCTGTGTGAGGACACTGTAATGTCACATTTATTCCTGTCTTTTCTTAACTTCTATGCCAATGTAAACATGCATATGTGTATAGATATCGCCACAGAGTTACTCTCACCTTGTTCACAGCTGCACAGTAACTCATACTAGATATACCATTTTCTCCTTTAAATAATGTTATTGCTAACTATGAAGGTAAGACAGCTCAGTGTAGGAAATTTGGGAAATACAGAAAAAGAAAGCACTCATTATCCCCATGATCCAAGTATATTCGGTTTGGCATGTTTCCTCTTTTCCCAGTATTAATTTTTTACGAATACAATCCAGTTGTAAGGACTTAACCAGCAGATAGATAGAGAGTGAGTAAAAACATTTAAATCCTTTTTCAGCGTCCCTTCCCAGCTGTCCTCTTCCCACGCATCTTTTTCTGTGCCACTTGCTAGAAGTTTGGTGTATTTACCACCAGATTGTTTTCAATATGTCACATATGTTTGTGTTATATAAAAACATACTTTTTTTTTTTTAAATTTTAAAATAAAGACAGGGTTTCACCATGTTGGTCAGGCTGGTCTTGAACTCCCAACCTCAGGTGATCCGCCCGCCTTGGCTTCCAAAGTGCTTGGATTACAGGCGTGAGCCACCACGCCCGGCCTATAAAAACATACTTTAAAAATTACATGTAAATGGAATTATACAGTATATACCCATCATTCTTGGAGATATTTCCATGCTAGTACATATAGTACTAGCATGTATAGTACATGTACCTTATTCTTTTCAAACTGCTGCAAAATATTTCATGGTACATGAAATACACCATATTTTGCCCATCTCCTTACTGATGGTATTTAGATTGTTTCTCATTTTTTACTATTAAAACAATACTGCAATTAATATCCTTGTAAATGTCTCGTCACAAATGTGCAAGTATTTCTTCAGGATGTACTAAAAGTAGAATTGCTGTATCAAAGATAATGGCATTTAAAAATTGGAGATTATTACAAAATTACCCTTCAAAAGATTGTACAACATACAATGGAATATTATTCAGCCTTAAAAGAAAGAAAATTCATTTAGCAGAACAGAAACTGAAAAATAAAAAAGGAACTTCTGCTGGGCATGGTGACTCGCATCTGTAGTCCCAGCATTTTGGGAGGCCAAGGTGGGCATTCAAGACCAGGCTGGCCAACATGGAGAAACCCCGTCTCTACTAAAAATACAAAAATTAGCTGGGTGTGGCACACGCCTGTAACTCCAAGCTACTTGGGAGGCTGAGGCAGGAGAATCACTTGAAACAGAGAGGCGGAGATTGCAGTCAGCCGAGATTGGGCCACTGCACTCTAGCTTGGGCGACAGAGCGAGACTCCCTCTTAAAAGGAAAAAAAGAAAAAGACCATCTTGGCCAACATGGTGAAACCCCGTCTCTACTAAAAATACAAAAATTAGCCGGGTGTCATAGCAGGCGCCTGTAATCCCAGCTACTCAGGAGGCTGAGGCAAGAGAATCACTTGAACCTGGGAGGCAGAGGTTGCAGTGAGCCGAGATTGCATCACTTTACTACAGCCTGGGCAAAAAGAATGAAACTTCGTCTCAAAAAAAAAAGAAAAAAGTAACTTCTGACGCATATTACCACATGGATGAATCTTAAAGACATTACACTAAACGAAACAAGACAGACACAAAAGGACAAATACTGTATGATTCCACTATATGAGGTAGCTAGAATAGTCAAATTCATAAAGACAGAAAGTAGAATGGTAGAAGCAAGGGGCTGTGAAAGGAGGAAATGGGGAGTTAGTGTTTACTGGAGACAGAGTTTCAGTTTTGCAAGATGAAAAGAGTTCTGGAGATGGATGGTGGTGATGGTCACACACAGTGAATGTTAATTAATGCTACCAAACTGTATACTTAAAAATGGTTTAAATGGGCTGGGCATGGTGGCTCATGCCTGTAATCCCAGCACTTTGGGAAGTTGAGGCAGATGGATCACCTGAAATCGGGAGTTTGAGACCAGCCTGACCAACATGGAGAAACCCCGTCTCTACTAAAAATACAAAATTAGCCAGGCATGGTGGCACATGCCTGTAATCCCAGCTACTCAGGAGGCTGAGGCAGGAGAATCACTTGAACTCAGGAAGGAGAATCACTTGAACCTGGGAGGTAGAGGTTGCCAAGATCACGCCATTGTACTCCAGCCTGGGCCATGAGAGTGAAACTCCATTTCCAAAAAAAAAAAAAAAAAAAAAAAAAGTTGTGATCAACTATAAATAACAAAAAATGTATCATTCATTTAAACCCTTTTTTTTTAATGGTTAGGAGATTGAGACCATCCTGGTCAACATGGTGAAACCCCATCTCTACTAAAAATGCAAGAATTAGCTGGGCATGGTGGCGTGTGCCTGTAATCCCAGCTACTTGGGAGGCTGAGGCGGGAGAATTGCTTGAACCCGGGAGGCAGAAGTTGCAGGGAGCTGAGATCACGCCATTGCACTCCAGCCTGGCAACAGAGCAAGACTTCACCCAAAAAATAAAAAGTTTTTAATTTAAAAAAAGAAGCTCCCATCTCTCCGAAAATAAAAAAAATTAGCCAGACGTGATGGCATACACCCGTGGTCCCAGCTATTTGAGAAGCTGTGGTGGAAGTATCACTTGAGCCCGGGGGTCGAGGCTGCAGTGAGCTGTGATCTCGCCACTGCTCTCCAGCCCAGGCAACAGAGTAAGATCCTGTCTCAATCATCATCATCTGACAATCTTTTTATTTATGGCTTCTGGGCCAAAGAAATAAATGAAGGTGTAAAGCTTGTTGACAACTATTAATAACACACATAAAAAAAAAAACAACTGGCCAGGCATGGTGGCTCACGCCTGTAATCCCAGCACTTTGGGAGGCTGAGGCGGGCAGATCACCTTAGGTCAGAAGTTTGAGACCAGCCTGACCAACATGGGGAAACCCTGTCTCTACTAAAAATACATAATTAGCCGGGCGTGGTGGCTCATGCTTGTAATCCCAGCTACTTGGAAGGCTGAGGCAGGAGAATGGCTTGAGCCCAGGAGGCGGAAGTTGCTGTGAGCCAAGATTCTGCCACTGCACTCCAGCCTGGGCAATAAGAGTGAAACTCTGTCTCAAAAACAAAAACAAAAACAAAACAAAAACTATACATAACACACATTTGAAATCTACAGTGCGTTGCCTGACGTTAGCATGTTGGGTTCTGGCTCTGTCTCTTGCTTCAACAGTGTTTGGATGGAACAGACCAGGGGGCTCCCTCTTCCAGCCTCTGACCGCCTCCCATCTCCTCTCCGCTTGCAGCCTCTGAGACCATCTACTCGGCCACCTCCTGCTTCTGGGCCCAGCCTACACCGTTTTTCTGGTTATCTCCTTCCTGTCCCCAAGCATGAGTTCTCTGATGTGTCAGAATGATTCCACCCAGGTGGGGGCAGCCACCAACGGCCCGGTCAACATGCATCTCTCTGGGCTTCTACTTTCACTGTGATGACATGGCTCTGGAAGGTGAACTGGCCATGCGTCTCTGGAAGAGGCAAAGCCAGTGTGGCAGCCGCGTTCTTTTGCAGGACTTGCAGATGAGATGAGTGGGATGAAACCCTGGACGCCATGGGGGCAGCCTTGTCCCTGGAGAGGAGCCTGAACCAGTCTCTGCTGGGTCTTCACGCCCCAGGTTCTGCCAGCACAGACGTCATCTCTGGGACTTCCTAGAGAGGCCCTTCCTAGATAAGGGAGTGAAACTGGTCAAGAGGGTGGTTGACTGCCTGACCAACCTCTGAGGGCTGGATGACTGTCTTTTCAAAAGCCTTGCCACCCTCAAGTAGGACTGGGAGCCTAGGGAGCCCAGTGACCTCTGAGAGGGTCCTCTCAAAGGATCAGGGCTTCTGCCTGCCTGAGTCTCGCCCTCCAGCCACTAGGCAGCTTTTAAACCACCCTGGAGCCCTCTCCCAAGCCTGGACCAAATTTGCAGGGACAAAAGGGGTCAGGGATTGGGGTGGAGAAATCAAATTAATGACTTTGTTAGGGTAAGGAGGTTCCAGGAAGAGGAAACCTGCCATCCCACAACCCCTAGACAATAATAGCATGTATTTCCTCCAGGGATTGACAAACCAGTGACAGAGAGACTCTGGAGCCACTGAAATCTACTGATAAATGCCTAACTCCAGTATCAATGGTAGCTTTGACAAACGCCTTTTATGTCACATGACTATACTTTGTGAAACATTCTGAACACTATTATAATTGTTTCCTAATACCCATGTGATACCCCCGTGCTTCTTCATAAAGTTATAACACATTTAAAAATAGCATAACTCCAGGCGCCAGTGACTCACGCCTGCAATCTCTGCACTTTGGGAGGCTGAGGTGGGTGGATTGCCTGAGATCAGGAGTTGGAGACCAGTGAAACCCAGTCTCTACTAAAAATACAAAAAATTAGCTGGGCATTGTGGCAGGCACCTATAATCCCAGCTACTATCAATGTTGAGGCAGGAGAATCACTGGAACTTGGGAGGCAGAGGTTGCAGTGAGCCGAGATCTCACCATTGCACTCCAGTCTAGGCAACAAGAGTGAAACTCTGTCTCAAAAAAAAAAAAAAAAAATAGCATGACTTTGAAACATTTATGACATTACAAACACTGAGGACAAGCTGGGCACGGTGGCTCATGCTTGTAATCATCCCAGCACTTTGGGAGGCTGAGGTGGATGGATCACTTGAAGCCAGAAGTTCAAGACCAGCGTGGCCAATATGGTGAAACCCTGTCTCTACTAAAAATACAAAATGAGCCAGGCATGGTGGGGCATGTCTGTGGCCCCAGCTACCAGGGAGCCTGAGACACAAGAGTAGCTTGAACCCGTGAGATGGAGGTTGCAGTGAGCCAAGATCACGCCACTGCACTTCAGCCTGGGAAACAGTGCAACACTCTGTCTCAAAACAGGCCGGGTTGTCTCAACAACAGGCCGGGTGCGGTGGCTCATTCCTGTAATCCCAACAGTTTGGGAGGCCGAGGCGGGCAGATCACCTGAGGTCAGAAGTTTGAGACCAGCCTGACCAACATGGAGAAACCCCGTCATTACCAAAAAGACAAAATTAGCCAGGCATGGTGGTACATGCCTGTAATCCCAGCTACTCGGGAGGCTGAGGCAGGGGAATCACTTGAATCCAGGAGGCAGAGGTTGCAGCGAGCTGAGATTGTGCCATTGCACTCCAGCTTGGGCAACAAGAGCGAAACTCCGTCTCAAAACCAAAAAAAAAAAAACAAAACAAAAAAAACAAAACCCAAAAAAACAAAAAAACCAAAACCAAAACAACAATAACAACAAAAAACACTGAGGACACATGAAGATGCTATAGCCAAAAAGTATATTGCTTTAGGAATTCATCTCCACATTTCAGATGGAAAAGAAGAGTCTGTTGTTGATGAAACTGATACATTTTATCTTCTTTTTATTAATGTTTTGGCACATGCCTGTAGTCCCAGGTATTCAGGAGGCTGAGACAGGGGAATTGCTTGAATCCGGGAGGCGGAGGTTGCAGTGAGCTGAGACAGCACCGCTGCGTTCCGGCCTGGCGACAGAGCAAGACTTAGTCTCAAAAATGAAACAAAACAAACAAAAAAATGGGTTATCATGTAATGCTTTCTATTTTTTATCTTCTTAAACTGAATTTTTCTACTTACATTGTTTTGTTATATCTTCATTTAAATAGCTGCATAGCTTTCTGTTGTATATATCATAATTTAACATGTACTAATGGGGCATTTGTAAACAACTCTATGATCTAAACGCATCTCTTCGTGTGTGTGTGTGTGTGTGTGTGTTTGTGTGTTTAGAGACAGCACTCTGCTGCCCAGGCTGTGTGCATTGGTGCAATCATAGCTAACTGTAACCTCAAATTCCAGGGTCAAGTGATCTTCCCACCTCGGCCTCCTGAGTAGCTGGGACCACAGGCACGTGCCACCATGCCTGGTTAATTTATTTTTATTTTAATTTTTTTTGTAGGGCTGGGGTGTCACTATACTGCCCAGGCTGGTCTCAAACTCGTTGCCTCAAGTGAATCTCCTACCTCAGCCTCCTAAAGCATTGGGAGTAGAGGCGTGAGTCACTGTGCCCAGTCTCCTCACATATTTTATAAATAAAAAACTAGGAAGAAGTATTTACAACACATATAAAAGACTAATTTCTCAAAAAAAATTTTTTTTGAGAAGGAGTTTTGCTCTGTTGCCCAGCCTGGAGTGCAGTGTGGTGCAATCTCAGCTCAATACAACCACTGTCTACTGGGTTCAAGCGATTCTCCTGCCTCAGCCTCCTGAGTACCTGGGACTACAGGCATGTGCCACCATGCCCAGCTAATGTTTTGTATTTTTAGTAGAGACAGGGTTTCACCATGTTGGCCAGGGTTGGTCTCAAACTCCTGACTTCAAGTGATCTGCCCACCTCGGCCTCCCAAAGTTCTGGAATTACAAGCGAGAGCCACTGCGCCTGGCCTTAAAGGACTAATTTCTTTCCTTTTTTTTCTTTTCTTTTGAGACAGGATCTCACTTTGTCACCCAGACTGGAGTGCAGTGATATAATCACAGCTCACTGCAGTCTCCACGTCGCAGGCACAAGTGATCCACCTCAGCTTCCCAGGTCTCTGGGAACAAAGTGGGCACATCACACTGGCTAATTTTTCTTTCTTTTTTTTGAGACAGAGTTTCACTTTTGTTGCCCAGGCTGGAGTGCAGTAGCTCGATCTCGGCTCACCAAAACCTCTGCCTCCTGGGTTCAAGCGATTCTCCCGCCTTAGCCTCCCGAGTAGCTAGGACTACAGGCATGCACCACCATGCCCAGCTAATTTTGTATTTTTAGTAGGTATGGGCTTTCTCCATGTTGGTCAGGCTGGTTTCCAACCCCCGACCTCAGGTGATCCGCCCACCTCGGCCTCCCAAAGTGCTGGGATGACAGGCGTGAGCTACTGCACCGGGCCTGGCATTTTTAAAATATTTTAGATTGACAAAGATAAAACAAGACTGTTAATACTTTGTTTCCAAGAGTGCAGAGAAATTCATCCTCATGCATTGTTGGTCAGTGTAAACTGGTACAACTTCTTTGGAAGGCAGTTGGGTAAGTAGCTATGAAAATCTCATGCCGCTGGGTGCAGTGGCTCATGCCTGTTATCCCAGCACTTTGGGAGACCAGGGTGGGCAGATCACCTAAGGTCAGGAGTTCAAGACCAGCCTACCTAACATGGTGAAACACCCCGTCTTTACTAAAAATACAAAAAAATTAGCTGGGCATGGTGGCAGGCGCCTGTAATCCCAGCTTCGGGAGGCTGAGGCAGGATGAATCGCTTAAACCCAGGAGGCAGAGGTTTCAGTGAGCCGAGATTGTGCCACTGCACTCCAGTCTGGGCAACAGAGCAAGACTCTACCTCAAAAAAAAAAAATGAAAATCTCGAGCGCACATACCCTTTGAGCCAGCAATTCCACATCTAGGAATTTTACAGATACTGTCACAGATGTGAAAAAAGAAGTATGAGCATAGATGTTCCCTGCAGTATCAGTATCACTAATAACAGAAGTACGCTCAAGGCTGGGTGTGGTGGCTCTTGTCTGTAATCGCAGCACTTTGGGAGGCCAAGACAGGAGGATCATTTGAGGTCAGGAGTTCAAGAGCAGTCTGACCAACATGGTGAAAGAAAAGAAAGAAAAGAAAAGAAAGGAAGGAAGAGAGGGAAAGAAGGAAGGAAAGAAGGAAGGAAAGAAAGAAAGAGAAAGAAAGAAAGAAAGGTGAGTGTTAGTAGCAGCAAGGCAGCCATCACCTTTGCTCTTTGAAGCCTGCTGTAGGGATAGATATGAACTAGCTGTGGCGGGAGGGGTGAGTAAACTCTAGGACCCAGTGGCTCTGCTGGACACAGCAGAGGGAGCCAGCAGCCCAGGATTCCCAAAAATTAGCCTTGAGGAATAAAGGTAATGCTCCCAATTTTCAGAACTGGTCTGCTGGCGCTGAGTCAGAGTGGAAAATACTTACTGCTGCATCCGGCAAAGGGGATGTTTCAGCACCGTTTTGGGAAAAAGGGCCTGTAGGGCTTATCTGATGAGGGCCTTACTGCCATCTCCCCATCATGCCAAGCAGCCTTTCCGTAGACCCCGGGCTCCCACCCCCACTGTCAGATTAGCTGCCAGCCTCCAACACTGCTGTTTTCCTTTCCTGAGAAGCAGCCCTGGCCGGGTGCGGTGGCTCACACCTGTAATAATAGCACTTTGGGAGGCCAAGGCGGGTAGATCTCAAAGTCAGGCATTCGAGACCAGCCTGGTCAACATGGTGAAACTCCCTCTATACTAAAAATACAAAAATTTAGCCAGGCGTGATGGCAGGCGCTTATAATCCCAACTACTTGGGAGGCTGAGGCAAGAGAATCACTTGAACCTTGGGAGCGGAGGTTGCAGTGAGCCGAGATCGTGCCACTGCACTCTAGCCCAGGTGACAGCGTGAGACTGTCTCAAAAAAAAAAAAAGAAAAAAGAAAAAAAAAGCAGCAGCCCCTGTGAAAGCTGTTTTTCTGAGCATCAGGCCTTAGCATAACCTGCTTTAGAAGCTAAAGTGCCCTGCTCTTGTTTTACTGACAACATTTTAATACAGAAATTCTGACGGCCTTTTAGGTTTACATATGCTTCTCCCTCCCCTCTGGGCTTTTCCTGGAAGTAGGTTGGCAAGGTTTACTGGAACAGTATGGCTCCTACCCTCACACCAGCCAAGACCTTGAGAAGGGAGAAGGTGCTGTGCCACTCAAGGACATGGCCAAGGGAGCTTAGAAAAACAGGGACTTCCAGACACAAGGCGGGAGAGGCTGAAGAAGTGGGTGCTAGAAGAGTCTGCAGGTGCGTAGGCGGCAGCCTGTCTGCTGCTCTGGGCCTTGGCCATCGTCCGTGCTGCTGATGCTCCTGCTGTCTCTTCTTTCATAAAGCCATAAAAACTCAGGTTGGGGCTGCTCAAAAGCTTCCCGCAATGTGCTGATTTACTCTAAGTGCCTACTCCTCTGCAGACTGACTTCATGCACTTAAAATAATTCACTTGTTTCATTTTCAGCCCTGTTCCTCTCCACTTGCATTTCAGGCCAGAGCAGCACAGTGGGGCCCCAAGCTCTGTCCTGTAAACCACTAATAAAATTCTAAGGCTCCTCCACAACCATCTGAATGGCATCCTCTTCTTGGCCAAGGACATTCCAAAGTAAATCTGAAAATCTAGTTCAGGCCATGATGAAAGAGCATATCCCACAAGCATCATTATACCCTCCTCCCTTTTGGAATTCAGGAAAAGCCAAACAGCATTAACATCAATACAGATCTTAAGTCTGACAAGAAACATTTACAACCTATTTTCTCTGAAGCTTGCCACCTAGAAGCTTCATCTGCCTGATAAAACCTTGGTCTCTACAACCCCTTATCATAACCCAGACATTCCTTTCTACTGATAATAACTCTCTTTTTTCTTTTTTTCGAGACAGAGTCTTGCTCTGTCACCCAGGCTGGAGTGCAGTGGTACGATCTCACTGCAACCTCCACCTCCTGGGTTCAAGTGATTCTCCTGCCTCAGTCCCCTGAGTAGCTGGGATTATGGGCATGTGCCACCACGCCCGGCTAATTTTTTTTTCTTTTTGAGACAGAGTTTCACTCTTTGTGCCCAGGCTGGAGTGCAATGGTGCGATTTCGGGTCACCACAACCTCCACCTCCTGGGTTCAAGCAGTTCTCCTGCCTCAGCCTCCAGAGCAGCTGGGATTACAGGCATGCGCCACCACGCACAGCTAATTTTGTATTTTCAGTAGAGATAGGGTTTCTTCATGTTGGTCAGGCTGGTCTTGAACTCGAGACCTCAGGTGATCCGCCCACTTTGGCGTCCCAAAGTGCTGGGATTACGGGCATGAGCCAGCCAACTGTTTGAACCAATTGCCAATCAGAAAAAATTTAAAATCTGCATCCGACCTGGACACACTCCTCCCAACCACTTCAAGTTGTCCTGCCCTTCCATATGGAACCAATGTAAGTCCTACATGTATTTGACTGACGTCTCATGTCTCCCTAGAATGTATAAACTAGGCTGTGCCCTGACAACCTTGGGCACATGTTCTCAGGATCTACTGAGGGCTGTGTCATGGGCCACTGATCACTCATATTTGGCTCAGATTAAATCTCTTCAAATACCTTTTTTGTCAACAGTCCACTGGGCTCAGGTGAGCAGGGCCTGAGACAGATCTCCTAACACGGAAATTTATAATAAAATAAGGGGCCCGTGCCTAAAGACATACCACAAAGTAAATATAACACCGTGCAGGCTCTCTCAGGTGACCCTGAATGACAGAATGTGGGTTTGGGGGGAGGGAGAGACATAGACTTCCTGTGGGTCATGGCTTGGGTGCAGCCAGAAACAGGCAAATATCACCCCTTCTCTTCTGGAAGGGTGGGGCCTGATAGCTTTGAGTGGGCAGCCAGAGTCCCGGTCTAAAATGCCTGCTGGGTAAATAAGCATGTTCTCAACCTAACGCTAAAAGCCTGATATTTGTAGGAATAAAATTGATCTTTCTTACCCAGGGCAATGTGCTCCCCTGACAAATATGCTCATTCATGGAGTGGAGACAGATAAGTAAACAGATGCTGGGAATATGGTGTGACACGGTGCCAGGCCAGAGCCAAGCAAGGTGCTGCACTGGCATACTGCCCCCTTAACAGCAGGGAAAGGTGTGGAAAAGCTCTTGGGATGATGGGAAGAGGTGTGCTGTTTTGAAATGCAAAGATAAAACGGAGCCACGGGGGTTCTGCACCATCACCTTGGAACAACAGTAGCTGCCTCCACAGCTGCAATGACTCAGATCTCTGTTCTGGGCATACTTGCAGTCAAATCAGGGCCGCCCAGACATCCTGTGTTTGTGAGATGCTGAGAAAAACAGTTGGGGACTAACTGGCTTCCAGCAGTTGCCTACTCATCCACCCCCTTCCAAACACCCAGCCTGGGGAATGACATTTTGGGGATGAGTCCTCCTAATGCTGCTTCTTTCTGGAGAGCAATGTGTGAAAATTGACCCAAGGAGCTGTCTCATGGGGTGAGGCATGATTGTCTTTTTTCAGAGCCTCCCCGGGGCTCATCTGCCCTCATGCCCTGAGATCACTGGGGCTTGCCTGGCCAAACAGAATATACCCATCAAGGGAAATGAATTTCCAGGCCACAATAACAAGCATCACCACTTTCAAAAGAAAAAACTGGCTGGGCGTGGTGACTCATGCTTGTAATCCTAGCACTTTGGGAGGGGAGGCTGAGGCAGGAGAACTGCCTGAGCTCAGTTCGAGACCAGCATGGGCAACACGGTAAAACCCCGTTTCTACTAAAATACAAAAAAAATTAGCTGGGCGTGGCAGTATCTGCCTGTAATCCCAGTTTACTTGGGAGGCTGAGGGAGAATTGCTTGCACCCAGGAGGCGGAGGTTGCAGTGAACTGAGATTGTGCCACTGTACTCCAGCCTCGGCGCCAGAGCAAGACTCCGTCTCAGAAAAAAAAATAAAGAAAAAACTATAAACTGAAATTCTTCAGAATAAGAATTTTAAATTAGCCTAAAAAACACATTAAAAAATGTAAGGAAGATACTAGAACTATGAAACAGACGAACACAAAAACACCAAAAAGAACCAACAAGAAGTAAATACTAAGTTGAAAATATAACAGTTGTACTAAAGAACACAAATAATTGAATGAACTGCAGAATACGCAGAACCTGAGGAATAAATTGGTGGACTGGAATAACAGAAATTCCCCAAAAGGAAGAAGAAAAAAATGAAAGAACACAAAATATAAAAGAATAGCTAAGAGATATGGAGGATAAAAGTAGAAATGGTAACATTCAGAAGACAGAAGTCCTGGAAAGAGAAAGAAAAATGGAGGGAGGAAATATTTTTAAAATAATGAAGAAAAAATTCACAGAATTAAAAAAAAAAAAGATGGAGTGTGAACACATGATCTGTATACCAATTATTCCTCATTAAAAATAATTTTGGCAGCCGGGCTCGGTGGCTCACGCCTGTAATCCCAGCACTTTGGGAGGCCAAGGTGGGCGGATCACAAGGTCAAGAGATGGAGACCATCCTGGCCAACATGGTGAAATCCCGTCTCTATTAAAAATACAAAAATTAGCTGGGCGTGGTGGCATGCGCCTGTAGTCCCAGCTACTCGGGAGCCTGAGGCAGGAGAATTGCTTGAACCCGGGAGGCAGAGGTTGCAGTGAGCCGAGATCACGCCACTGCACTCCAGCCTGGCATCTGGCGACAGAGCGAGACTCTGTCTCAAAATAATAATAATAATAATAATTTGGCCAAGCATGGTAGCTCACGCTTGTAATCCCAGCACTTTGGGAGGCCCAAGGCCAGAGGATCTCTTGAGCCCAGGAGTTAGAGACCAGCCTGCGTGGGCAAAACCCTGTCTCTCCAAAAATAAAAAAAAAGTAAAAAAAATTAGCCAGGTGTGGTGGCACACACCTGTAGGTGGGAGGGTTGCTTGAGCTTGGGAGATAGAGGCTGCACTTAAGCCTGGGTAACAGAGCAAGACCCTGTCTAAAAAAAAAAAAAAAAAAAAAAAAGTTGAAAGTTGGAATATGTCAATGAGGAGAGAGAAGGAAAAATTTGTAGCTAGAAACATTTTGGGAAAATTTAAGGATATCACAGACAAAAAGAACATTCTAAAAGTTTCCAGAGAGACAGAGCTGATCACAGATAAAGGAACAAGAGGCTTATCTGTTTGTTTATTTATTTTTATCTTTTTGAGACAGATTCTTGCTCTGTTGCCCAGGCTGAGGCTGAAGTGCAGTGGTGCCGTCTGGGCTCACCGCAACCCCCGCCTCCTGAGCTCAAGTGATTCTCCTGTCTCAGCCTCCTGAGCAGCTGGGATTACAGGCATGCGCCATCACCCTCGACTAATTTTTGTATTTTTAGTAGAGATGGGGTTTCACCATGTTTGCCAGGCTGGTCTGGAACTCCTGCCCGCCTCTGACTCCCAAAGTGCTGGGATTACAGGCGTGAACCACCGTGTCTGCTGAAGAGGCCTATTTATTAACATTAGATTTTTCAACACCAATACCAATTGCAAGAAGACAATGGAGTAGATTTTTCAAAGTAATAATGAGAAAGATCTTAGAACCTAGAATTTCTTTTTGAGACAGGGTCTTGCTCTGCTGCCCAGGCTGAAGTACAGTGGTGTGATCATAACTTACTGCAGCCACAATCTCCCACACTCAAGTGATCCCCATCTCAGCCTTCTGAGTAGCTAGGACTAGGGGCACATACCACCATGCCCAGCTAAGTTTGTTGATTTTTAGTGGAAACCAGGTCTCGCTATATTGCCCAGGTAGGTCTTGAAGTCCTGAGCTCAAGCAATCATCCTGCCTTGACCTCCCAATGTGCTGGAATTATGGGCGTAAGCCACTGTACCTGGCTTTGACCTTTAAAACAAGGAGGCTCCCCACTGCCCATGGATCCCATATCTCCTTCCCGTTAGTTACCACCTCTCTACTTCCCTCTATAATGAAGCATCTCCAAAGAGTGGCACACACTGTCTCCACCACTTCTTCTCCCTTTTTTTTTAGATTGCCTTTTTTTTTTTTTTTTTGAGACAGTTTCGCTTTTGTCATCCATGCTGGAGTGCAGTGGCAGTGATAGCTTACTGCAACCTCCGCCTCCTGGGTTCAAGCGATTCTCCTGCCTCAGCCTCCTGAGTAGCTGGGATTACAGGCGCCCACCACCACGCCCACCTGCCTCGGCCTCCCAAAGTGCTGGGATTACAGGTGTGAGCCACTGTGCTCGGCCTAGATTGCCTTTTTTCCCTACAGTCCTGAAAATCTTCACATATGGATTGTCTTTTAAAAAGAAATAAAATAGGCTAAGAGTGGTAGCTCACGCCTGTAATCCCAACACTTTGAGAAGCAGAGGAGGGTGGATCACCTGAGGTCAGGAGTTCGAGACCAGCCTGGCTAACATGGTGAAACCTCGTCTCTACTAAAAATAAAAAATTAGCTGGGTGGCTCACGCCTGTAATCCAAGCACTTTGGAGGCCAAGGCAGGTGGATCACCTGAGGTCGGGAGTGTAAGGTTATTTTTGTAAGGATATTGCCGAGTTTAAAATGAGGAAACTGAGGCCAGCACGAGACAAATTAAATTCTAGTTTATTTAGCTCCCGGGCGAGGTTCTGTGGCCCCGGGGGAAGGAGGGAGGGAGAGAGAGAGAGAGAGAGAGAGGCCAGAGAAGTCGCACCCAGCCGTTCTGGGCGTGGGGTTTTATAGGGGGGTAAGGACAGTAGATTGGTCAGTGGGGAAACAAAGCATGGGCAACTGCATTGGTCATAGAAAGACTGGACCTGGACTCGACAAGTTGCCATTGGCAGCCCAGCAGAGGTACCCACAGGTGGGATGGAGCAAGTAACAGATTGACCGGTGAGGAAACAAAGCATGGGCACCTGTATTGGTCAGAGAGAGAGAGAGACTGGACCCGGACTTGGCGAGCTGCCATTGGTCAGGCTCTCGGTGGGATTTTTGAATTTTGGGCTGACAGCATGATTTAGTGCTGAGTGTGGGGCTAGGGGTGGAATGCAGGAGTGGAATGCAGGGGTGG